>JAQIUQ010001539.1:0-222500 GCA_030378365.1 Hybognathus amarus
GTTCAGTTACGTATTGCTCCGTACCGTTTGGTTTTTCGGGGTGGAAACTTTTGATTTTCTTGAAACTCTGGATTCTGATAGAGGGCCATGGGACTTAGATTTGAGTGCAAAAATGGAGGCTCTAGACCCTTCCAGAGCTGAGATATTTAGATATTTATAATGGCATACAGAGCTGAGATATTGAGATATTTACAATGGCATAAATGCTACGTGAAAATCTCAATATCTCAGCTCTGGAAGGATCTAGAGCCTCCATTTTTGCACTCAGATCTAAGTCACATGGCCCTCTATCAGAATCCAGAGTTTCAAGAAAATCAAAATTTTGACCCGAAAAAAAAACGTAAGGGGTACCACTGTCGTTTTTTTTCGGGTCAAAATTTTGATTTTCTTGAAACTCTGGATTCTGATAGAGGGCCATGGGACTTAGATCTGAGTGCAAAAATGGAGGCTCTAGACCCTTCCAGAGCTGAGTATTTAGATATTTATAATGGCATACAGAGCTGAGATATTGAGATATTTACAGATGGCATAAATGCTACGTGAAATCTCAATATCTCAGCTCTGGAAGGGTCTAGAGCCTCCATTTTTGCACTCAGATCTAAGTCCCATGGCCCTCTATCAGAATCCAGAGTTTCAAGAAAATCAAAATTTTGACCCAAAAAAAAACGTACAGTGGTGCCGCTTACGTTTTTTTTGAGGGTCAAAATTTTGATTTTCTTGAAACTCTGGATTCTGATAGAGGGCCATGGGACTTAGATCTGAGTGCAAAAATGGAGGCTCTAGACCCTTCCAGAGCTGAGATATTGAGATATTTATAATGGCATCTAGATATCTCAGTATGTCAGCAAATATCTCATAAATATCTCAATATCTCAGCTCTGGAAGGGTCTAGAGCCTCCATTTTTGCACTCAGGTCTAAGTCCCATGGCCCTCTATCAGAATCCAGAGTTATTCGAGAAACTTTTTTTTCACACAAAAAAAAAAAACATGACAGTGGTACCCCTTAGTTCGTTTTTTTGTTTTTGTGCAGAAAAAAAAAGTTTCTCCAAAAACTCTGGATTCTGATAGAGGGCCATGGGACTTAGACCTGAGTGCAAAAATGGAGGCTCTAGACCCTTCCAGAGCTGAGATATTGAGATATATGAGATATTTATGACATACTGAGATATTGAGCCATTATAAATATCTCAATATCTCAGCTCTGGAAGGGTCTGGAGCCTCCATTTTTGCACTCAGGTCTAAGTCCCATGGCCCTCTTATCAGAATCCAGAGTTATTGGAGAAACTTTTTTTTTGCACAAAAAAAAAAAAACATAAGGGGTACCACTGTCGGTTTTTTTTTTGTGCAAAAAAAAAGTTTCTCCAATAACTCTGGATTCTGATAGAGGGCCATGGGACTTAGACCTGAGTGCAAAAATGGAGGCTCTAGACCCTTCCAGAGCTGAGATATTGAGATATGTATGAGATATTTATGACATACTGAGATATTGAGCCATTATAAATATCTCAATATCTCAGCTCTGGAAGGTTCAGAGCCTTCATTTTCGCACTCAGGTCTAAGTCCCATGGCCCTCTATCAGAATCCAGAGTTACTGGAGAAACTTTTTTTTTGCACAAAAAAAAAAACATAAGGGGTACCACTGTCGTTTTTTTTTTTTGTGCAAAAAAAAAGTTTCTCCAATAACTCTGGATTCTGATAAGAGGGCCATGGGACTTAGACCTGAGTGCAAAAATGGAGGCTCTAGACCCTTCCAGAGCTGAGATATTGAGATATTATGAGATATGTATGACATACTGAGATATTGAGCCATTATAAATATCTCAATATCTCAGCTCTGGAAGGGTCTGGAGCCTCCATTTTGCACTCAGGTCTAAGTCCCATGGCCCTCTATCAGAATCCAGAGTTATTGGAGAAACTTTTTTTTGCACAAAAAAATAAAAACATAAGGGGTACCACTGTCGTTTTTTTTTTTGTGCAAAAAAAAGTTTCTCCAATAACTCTGGATTCTGATAGAGGGCCATGGGACTTAGACCTGAGTGCAAAAATGGAGGCTCTAGACCCTTCCAGAGCTGAGATATTGAGATATTTATGAGATATTTATGACATACTGAGATATTGAGCCATTATAAATATCTCAATATCTCAGCTCTGGAAGGGTCTAGAGCCTCCATTTTTGCACTCAGGTCTAAGTCCCATGGCCCTCTATCAGAATCCAGAGTTATTGGAGAAACTTTTTTTTGCACAAAAAAAAAACATAAGGGGTACCACTGTCGTTTTTTTTTTTTTGTGCAAAAAAAAAGTTTCTCCAATTTTCTGAAACTCTGGATTCTGATAGAGGGCCATGGGACTTAGACCTGAGTGCAAAAATGGAGGCTCTAGACCCTTCCAGAGCTGAGATATTGAGATATTTATGAGATATTTATGACATACTGAGATATTGAGCCATTATAAATATCTTCAATATCTCAGCTCTGGAAGGGTCTAGAGCCTCCATTTTTGCACTCAGGTCTAAGTCCCATGGCCCTCTATCAGAATCCAGAGTTCTGGAGAAACTTTTTTTTTTGCACAAAAAAAAAAAACATAAGGGGTACCACTGTCGTTTTTTTTTTGTGCAAAAAAAAAAGTTTCTCCAAAACTCTGGATTCTGATAGAGGGCCATGGGACTTAGACCTGAGTGCAAAAATGGAGGCTCTAGACCCTTCCAGAGCTGAGATATTGAGATATATGAGATATTTATGACATACTGAGATATTGAGCCATTATAAATATCTCAATATCTCAGCTCTGGAAGGGTCTGGAGCCTCCATTTTGCACTCAGGTCTAAGTCCCATGGCCCTCTATCAGAATCCAGAGTTATTGGAGAAACTTTTTTTTGCACAAAAAAAACAAAACATAAGGGGTACCACTGTCGTTTTTTTTTTGTGCAAAAAAAAAGTTTCTCCAAAAACTCTGGATTCTGATAGAGGGCCATGGGACTTAGACCTGAGTGCAAAAATGGAGGCTCTAGACCCTTCCAGAGCTGAGATATTGAGATATTTATGAGATATTTATGACATACTGAGATATTGAGCCATTATAAATATCTCAATATCTCAGCTCTGGAAGGGTCTAGAGCCTCCATTTTTGCACTCAGGTCTAAGTCCCATGGCCCTCTATCAGAATCCAGAGTTATTGGAGAAACTTTTTTTTTTGCACAAAAAAAAACATAAGGGGTACCACTGTCGTTTTTTTTTTTGTGCAAAAAAAAAAGTTTCTCCAATTTCTTGAAACTCTGGATTCTGATTGAGGGCCATGGGACTTAGACCTGAGTGCAAAAATGGAGGCTCTAGACCCTTCCAGAGCTGAGATATTGAGTATATGAGATATTTATGACATACTGAGATGTTGAGCCATTATAAATATCTCAATATCTCAGCTCTGGAAGGGTCTAGAGTCTCCATTTTTGCACTCAGGTCTAAGTCCCATTGCCCTCTATCAGAATCCAGAGTTATTGGAGAAACTTTTTTTTTTTGCACAAAAAAAAATGAAAGTGGTACCCCTTATGTTTTTTTTTTTGTAGCAAAAAAATGTTTCTCCAATAACTCTGGATTCTAATAGAGGGCCATGGGACTTAGACCTGAGTGCAAAAATGGAGGCTCTAGACCCTTCCAGAGCTGAGATATTGAGATATTCATGAGATATTTATGACATACTGAGCATATTGAGCCATTATAAATATCTCAATATCTCAGCTCTGGAAGGGTCTAGAGCCTCCATTTTTGCACTCAGGTCTAAGTCCTATGGCCCTCTATCAGAATCCAGAGTTATTCAAAAAACTTTTGAGAAAATCAGAGTTTTTGGAGAAACTTTTTTTTTGCACAAAAAAAACAACAGTGGTACCCCTTATGTTTGTTTTTTTTGTGCAAAAAAAAAGTTTCTCCAATAACTCTGGATTCTGATAGAGGGCGATGGGACTTAGACCTGAGTGCAAAAATGGAGGCTCTAGACCCTTCCAGAGCTGAGATATTGAGATATTTATAATGGCTCAATATCTCAGTATGTCATAAATATCTCATAAATATCTCAATATCTCAGCTCTGGAAGGGTCTAGAGCCTCCATTTTTGCACTCAGGTCTAAGTCCCATGGCCCTCTATCAGGAATCCAGAGTTATTGGAGAAACTTTTTTTTGGACAAAAAAAAAACGACAGTGGTACCCCTTATGTTTTTTTTTTTGTGCAAAAAACAAAGTTTCTCCAATAACTCTGGATTCTGATAGAGGGCCATGGGACTTAGACCTGAGTGCAAAAATGGAGGCTCTAGACCCTTCCAGAGCTGAGATATTGAGATATTTATAATGGCTCAATATCTCAGTATGTCATAAATATCTCATGAATATCTCAATATCTCAGCTCTGGAAGGGTCTAGAGCCTCCATTATTGCACTCAGGTCTTAGTCACATGGCCCTCAATCAGAATCCAGAGTTTCAAGAAAATTGGAGAAACTTTTTTTTTGCACAAAAAAAAACGACAGTGGTACCCCTTATGTTTTTTTTTTTTTTTGTGCAAAAAAAAAGTTTCTCCAATAACTCTGGATTCTGATAGAGGGCCATGGGACTTAGACCTGAGTGCAAAAATGGAGGCTCTAGACCCTTCCAGAGCTGAGATATTGAGATATTTATAATGGCTCAATATCTCAGTATGTCATAAATATCTCATAAATATCTCAATATCTCAGCTCTGGAAGGGTCTAGAGCCTCCATTTTTGCACTCAGGTCTAAGTCCCATGGCCCTCTATCAGAATCCAGAGTTTTGGAGAAACTTTTTTTTTTGCACAAAAAAAAAACGACAGTGGTACCCCTTATTTTGTTTTTTTTTGTGCAAAAAAAAAGTTTCTCCAATAACTCTGGATTCTGATAGAGGGCCATGGGACTTAGACCTGAGTGCAAAAATGAAGGCTCTAGACCCTTCCAGAGCTGAGATATTGAGATATTTATAATGGCTCAATATCTCAGTATGTCATAAATATCTCATAAATATCTCAATATCTCAGCTCTGGAAGGGTCTAGAGCCTCCATTTTTGCACTCAGGTCTAAGTCCCATGGCCCTCTATCAGAATCCAGAGTTTTTGGAGAAACTTTTTTTTTTGCACAAAAAAAAAAACGACAGTGGTACCCCTTATGGTTTTTTTTTTTTTGTGCAAAAAAAAAGTTTCTCCAATAACTCTGGATTCTGATAGAGGGCCATGGGACTTAGACCTGAGTGCAAAAATGGAGGCTCTAGACCCTTCCAGAGCTGAGATATTGAGATATTTATAATGGCTCAATATCTCAGTATGTCATAAATATCTCATAAATATCTCAATATCTCAGCTCTGGAAGGGTCTAGAGCCTCCATTTTTGCACTCAGGTCTAAGTCCCATGGCCCTCTATCAGAATCCAGAGTTTTTGGAGAAACTTTTTTTTTTGCACAAAAAAAAAAAACGACAGTGGTACCCCTTATGTTTTTTTTTTGTGCAAAAAAAAAAGTTTCTCCAATAACTCTGGATTCTGATAGAGGGCCATGGGACTTAGACCTGAGTGCAAAAATGGAGGCTCTAGACCCTTCCAGAGCTGAGATATTGAGATATTTATAATGGCTCAATATCTCAGTATGTCATAAATATCTCATAAATATCTCAATATCTCAGCTCTGGAAGGGTCTAGAGCCTCCATTTTTGCACTCAGGTCTAAGTCCCATGGCCCTCTATCAGGAATCCAGAGTTTATTGGAGAAACTTTTTTTTTGCACAAAAAAAAAAACGACAGTGGTACCCCTTATGTTTTTTTTTTGTGCAAAAAAAAAGTTTCTCCAATAACTCTGGATTCTGATGAGGGGCCATTGGACTTAGACCTGAGTGCAAAAATGGAGGCTCTGACCCTTCCAGAGCTGAGATATTGAGATATTTATAATGGCTCAATATCTCAGTATGTCATAAATATCTCATAAATATCTCAATATCTCAGCTCTGGAAGGGTCTAGAGCCTCCATTTTGCACTCAGGTCTAAGTCCCATGGCCCTCTATCAGAATCCAGAGTTATTGGAGAAACTTTTTTTTTGCACAAAAAAAAAACGACAGTGGTACCCCTTATGTTTTTTTTTTGTGCAAAAAAAAAGTTTCTCCAATAACTCTGGATTCTGATAGAGGGCCATGGGACTTGACCTGAGTGCAAAAATGGAGGCTGTAGACCCTTCCAGAGCTGAGATATTGAGATATTTATAATGGCTCAATATCTCAGTATGTCATAAATATCTCATAAATATCTCAATATCTCAGCTCTGGAAGGGTCTAGAGCCTCCATTTTTGCACTCAGGTCTTAAGTCACATGGCCCTCAATCAGAATCCAGAGTTTCAAGAAGATTGGAGAAACTTTTTTTTTTGCACAAAAAAAAAAACGACAGTGGTACCCCTTATGTTTTTTTTTTGTTGCAAAAAAAAAGTTTCTCCAATAACTCTGGATTCTGATAGAGGGCCATGGGACTTAGACCTGAGTGCAAAAATGAAGGCTCTAGACCCTTCCAGAGCTGAGATATTGAGATATTTATAATGGCTCAATATCTCAGTATGTCATAAATATCTCATAAATATCTCAATATCTCAGCTCTGGAAGGGTCTAGAGCCTCCATTTTGCACTCAGGTCTTAGTCACATGGCCCTCAATCAGAATCCAGAGTTTCAAGAAAATTGGAGAAACTTTTTTTTTTGCACAAAAAAAAACGACAGTGGTACCCCTTATGGTTTTTTTTTGTGCAAAAAAAAAGTTTCTCCAATAACTCTGGATTCTAGATAGAGGGCCATTGGACTTAGACCTGAGTGCAAAAATGGAGGCTCTAGACCCTTCCAGAGCTGAGATATTGAGATATTTATAATGGCTCAATATCTCAGTATGTCATAAATATCTCATAAATATCTCAATATCTCAGCTCTGGAAGGGTCTAGAGCCTCCATTTTTGCACTCAGGTCTAAGTCCCATGGCCCTCTATCAGAATCCAGAGTTTTTGGAGAAACTTTTTTTTTGCACAAAAAAAAAAACGACAGTGGTACCCCTTATGTTTTTTTTTTTTTTTTTGGTGCAAAAAAAAAAGTTTCTCCAATAACTCTGGATTCTGATAGAGGGCCATGGGACTTAGACCTGAGTGCAAAAATGGAGGCTCTAGACCCTTCCAGAGCTGAGATATTGAGATATTTATAATGGCTCAATATCTCAGTATGTCATAAATATCTCATAAATATCTCAATATCTCAGCTCTGGAAGGGTCTAGAGCCTCCATTTTTGCACTCAGGTCTACAGTCCCATGGCCCTCTATCAGAATCCAGAGTTATTGGAGAAACTTTTTTTTTGCACAAAAAAAAACATAAGCAGGGTACCACTGTCGTTATGTTTTTTTTTTTTGTGCAAAAAAAAAGTTTCTCCAAATAACTCTGGATTCTGATAGAGGGCCATGGAACTTAGACCTGAGTGCAAAAATGGAGGCTCTAGACCCTTCCAGAGCTGAGATATTGAGATATTTATGAGATATTTATGACATACTGATATTGAGCCATTATAAATATCTCAATATCTCATGGTGCGTTCTATTATGCCCAACGAACCGACTCGGACCTCGGATTTGACGTCACGTCCACACTTCAAGCGTTCTATTATGTTTTTGCGTGTCCGAATCGGAGAAAGCTGTTGTCATGGTAGCACTGGCCGAGTACCAGGCACTTACATTTAAAAAAAATATTATGACTACACCTTATCAAAACGCAGCCATTTGAACTTGAAAATGTTCACTTTATTTAATGTTTTCATGTTAATCTTCTGTTAGCAACGCTGAGAAACGTTAGTAATTGCACTCACAACAACCGATTCCCTTACCTACAGGGGACGCAGTAATACGAGTGATTATAATAGTCATTTAAAATACCAAAGCGTTTTAAAAACAATGAAAACAATTCATTCTTACAAGTCACAGGGCGCAGCCATCTTGAATTCCGAAACGGAATTTTTGCTCGGTGTCCTCACGGTTGTCCGACGTCCGAGAGGAGAAATCCGAGGAAAGGTCACCTGTTGCTAGGCAACGTCTGTCGTCCGATTCCGGATCTCCGAGACGGATGAATAATAGAACGCACCATCAGCTCTGGCAAGGATCTAGAGCCTCAATGTTTGCACTCAGGGTCTAAGTCCCATGGCCCTCTATCAGAATCCAGAGTTATTGGAGAAACTTTTTTTTTTGCACAAAAAAAAAAAAAACATAAGGGGTACCACTGTCGTTTTTTTTTTTGTGCAAAAAAAAAAAGTTTCTCCAAAAACTCTGGATTCCTGATAGAGGGCCATGGGACTCAGACCTGAGTGCAAAAATGGAGGCTCTAGACCCTTCCAGAGCTGAGATATTGAGATATTTATGAGATATGTATGACATACTGAGATATTGAGCCATTATAAATATCTCAATATCTCAGCTCTGGAAGGGTCTAGAGCCTCCATTTTTGCACTCAGGTCTAAGTCCCATGGCCCTCTATCAGAATCCAGAGTTTCAAGAAGATTGGAGAAACTTTTTGTTTGCACAAAAAAAAAAAACATAAGGGGTACCACTGTCGTGTTTTTTTTTTGTGTGCAAAAAAAAAGTTTCTCCAATCTTCTTGAAACTCTGGATTCTGATTGAGGGCCATGGGACTTAGACCTGAGTGCAAAAATGGAGGCTCTAGACCCTTCCAGAGCTGAGATATTGAGATATTTTAATGACATAATGAGATATTGAGCCATTATAAATATTCTCAATATCTCAGCTCTGGAAGGGTCTAGAGCCTCCATTTTTGCACTCAGGTCTAAGTCCTATGGCCCTCTATCAGAATCCAGAGTTTCAAGAGATAGAAACTTTTTTTTTTGCACAAAAAAAAAAACATAAGGGGTAGCCAACTGTCGTTTTTTTTTGTGCGGAAAAAAGTTTATACCAAGTCTTCTTGAAACTCTGGATTCTGATAGAGGGCCATGGGACTTAGACCTGAGTGCAAAAATGGAGACTCTAGACCCTTCCAGAGCTGAGATATTGAGATATTTATGAGATATTTATGACATACTGAGATATTGAGCCATTATAAATATCTCAATATCTCAGCTCTGGAAGGGTCTAGAGCCTCCATTTTTGCACTCAGGTCTAAGTCCCATGGCACTCTATCAGAATCCAGAGTTTAAGAAGATTGGAGAAACTTTTTTTCGCACAAAAAAAAAAACAAACATAAGGGGTACCACTGTTGTGTTTTTTTTTTGTGCGAAAAAAAGTTTCTCCAATCTTCTTGAAACTCTGGATTCTGATTGAGGGCCATGGGACTTAGACCTGAGTGCAAAAATGGAGGCTCTAGACCCTTCCAGAGCTGAGATATTGAGATATTTATGAGATATTTATGACATACTGAGATATTGAGCCATTATAAATATGTCAATATCTCATCTCTGGAAGGGTCTAGAGCCTCCATTTTTGCACTCAGGTCTAAGTCCCATGGCCCTCTATCAGAATCCAGAGCTTCAAGAAGATTGGAGATTTTTTTTCGCACAAAAAAAAAAAGACCATAAGGGGTACCACTGTGTGGTTTTTTTTGTGTGTGCGAAAAAAAAGTTTCTATGTCTGAAACTCTGGATTCTGATTGAGGGCCATGGGACTAAGACCTGAGTGCAAAAATGGAGGCTCTAGACCCTTCCAGAGCTGAGATATTGAGATATTTATGAGATATTTGTGACATAATGAGATATTGAGCCATTATAAATATCTCAATATCTCAGCTCTGGAAGGGTCTAGAGCCTCCATTTTTGCACTCAGGTCTAAGTCCTCTGGCCCTCTATCAGAATCCAGAGTTTCAAGAAGATTGGAGAAACTTTTTTTTCGCACAAAAAAATAAAACATAAGGCTAGCAAACTGTCGTTTTTGTTTTTTGTGCGGAAAAAAGTTTATCCAATCTTCTTGAAACTCTGGATTCTGATTGAGGGCCATGGGACTTAGACCTGAGTGCAAAAATGGAGACTCTAGACCCTTCCAGAGCTGAGATATTGAGATATTTATGAGATATTTTATGACATACTGAGATATTGAGCCATTATAAATATCTCAATATCTCAGCTCTGGAAGGGTCTAGAGCCTCCATTTTTGCACTCAGGTCAAAGTCCCATGGCACTCTATCAGAATCCAGAGTTTAAAGAAGATTGAAGAAACTTTTTTTTACACAAAAAACAAACAAACATAAGGGGTACCACTGTTGTGTTTTTTTTTTTGTGCGAAAAAAAGTTTCTCCAATCTTCTTGAAACTCTGGATTCTGATTGAGGGCCATGGGACTTAGACCTGACTGAAAAAATGGAGGCTCTAGACCCTTCCAGAGCTGAGATATTGAGATATTTATGAGATATTTGTGACATACTGAGATATTGAGCCATTATAAATATCTCAATATCTCATCTCTGGAAGGGTCTAGAGCCTCCATTTTTGCACTCAGGTCTAAGTCCCATGGCCCTCTATCAGAATCCAGAGACTTAAGAAGATTGGAGAAACTTTTTTTCGCACAAAAAAAAGACCATAAGGGGTACCACTGTGGGGTTTTTTTTTGTGTGTGTGAAAAAAAAGTTTCTCCAATCTTCTTGAAACTCTGGATTCTAATTGAGGGCCATGGGACTTAGACCTGAGTGCAAAAATGGAGGCTCTAGACCCTTCCAGAGCTGAGATATTGAGATATTTATGAGATATTTATGACACTGAGATATTGAGACATTATAAATATCTCAATATCTCAGCTCTGGAAGGGTCTAGAGCCTCAATTTTGCACTCAGGTCTAAGTCCCATGGCCCTCTATCAGAATCCAGAGTTTAAAGAAGATTGGAGAAACTTAATTTCTCACCCTGAAAAACAAAACAAAAGGGGTACCACTGTCGTTTTTTTTTTTTTGGGGGGGGGGTCGAAATTTTGAGTTTCTCTGATCTTCTTGAAACTCTGGATTCTGATAGAGGGCCATGAGACTTAAGACCTGAGCGCCAAATGGAGTCTCAGACCCTTCCAGAGCTGAGATATTGAGATATTTGTAATGGCATAAATGCTACGTAGATCTCAATATCTCAGCTCTGGAAGGGTCTAGAGACTCCATTTTGGCACTCAGGTCTAAGTCTCATGGCCGTCTATCAAAATCCAGAGTTTTGAGAAGATGGTAAAAACTTAATTTCTCACCCCGAAAAACAAAAACAAAAGGGGTACCACTGTCGTTTTTTTGGGGGGTGTGAGAAATAAGGTTTCTCCAGATCTTCTCAAAACTCTTGATTCTGATAGAGGGCCATGAGACTTAGACCTGAGTGCCAAAATGGAGTCTTTAGACCCTTCCAGAGCTGAGATATTGAGATATTTGTAATGGCATAAATGCTACGTAGATCTCAATATATCAGCTCTGGAAGGGTCTAGAGACTCAATTTTGGTACTCAGGTCTGAGTCTCATGGCCCTCTATCGGATTTCAGAGTTTTGAGAAAATTGGAGAAACTTAATTTCTCTCCCCGAAAAACAAAAAACAAAAGGGGTACCACTGTCGTTTTTTTGGAGGGCGAAATTTTTGAGTTTCTCTGATCTTCTTGAAACTCTTGATTCTGATAGAAGGCCATGAGACTTAGACCTGAGTGCCAAAATGGAGTCTCTAGACCCTTCCAGAGCTGAGATATTGAGATATTTGTAATGGCATAAATCAGGGGTCGGCAAGTAAAGTTGGCATCGTGCCAAAAAATATTTTTGACACTAGATGGCGGGCCAGAATATAGTCAATAGATAATTTAAGAAATTAATTGATGAAAAATGCAACTAGAATTGCCTGTGATAGACTGTTACAGTGTATTTTGTAACTGCTAGTGAGCTGTTACTCTGTGTTAAATCCTGTAGTAGGACAGTCATTAACAAAAACTAAGCCACATTTGTGTCTGGGGGTGTCCAGGTTTTACACTGGATACATTAATAAAGCAGTAGGGATGAGTCACGATTTTCGAATATTCGATTCTGTTGATTTAATTATAGAATATTGAATAGGTTGTGCGATTATTGTCTAAAAAATCCCGATGTTTTCGGTGCTGATTCGGTGGTGTCGCCGTGTTCATGTAACCAGAGGGTGACGCTGCCAATAACGCAAAAGCTGTCACAAGGAACCGGCAAAAGTAATGATTATGAATGTTTCAAATATAGCAAGGAGACATTTGAATTGTTTATTAGTGTCTGTCTCGGCTGCAATGTGACCACAGTGACCGCTAGGGCTGTAGTCAAGACCACCTTTGTCGAGTCCAAGACAAGTCCAAGACCAGGACTAGTCGAGTCCAAGTCAAGACCGAGTCCAAAGAGGTTCGAGTCCAAGTCAAGACCGAGTCCAAAAAGGTTCGAGTCCGAGTCAAGACCGAGTCCAGGACAGAAAAAAAAAGTCTTCAGGGCCGGAATTTCCTTTTTGCCAAACAAAATTTTTAAATTTATGTTGCTTAAATGTTTGTGCTCATTGCATTTTTTTACAATGGGGTAATGTTGTTAAGAATTTACACAACACAAGACTTGTGTTAAATAGTCAATTAAATTGAAAAAAGTTACACAAATAAATGCAATAAAGATACAAATAAAGACAAATAAAGAGAAATGTTTTTGAATAGGTCTACACTAGTGTTTATAGACAGAAACTGAATAAAGTAATCAAATGGAAAATAACACTGGATAGTATTTTAGTCCTGAATAAATTAAACACATAGGCTAATCCTGATTCCTTTAACTTAAAGCTCTCTTTTCTTGTTTTGACGACAAAATTAATGAACGACACATATGGTTTCTGTCACTTTAAGAGCTAAGAGCATAGATTCTCTGTTCATACTGGCATGCGTTTTATGCTTATTAAAGACAAAACCGACTATGTTTAGACCATTATACTCACGAAGACCGAAATTGACACGATTTGAGTGTTAAAGCAATATAGCTAATCCGTGAAAAATAACTTTTGTTGCCGGCCAGCTGTTCTTGAGGCGGATTTTCAATGAATGTGCGCATAGTCATCCCAGAGAGCGCGCAAGGACTGATAGTTTAAAATTACTTGAATGTTAAACTGGTAAGACTTAAAAAGACGTGCAAATGTTAAGCTTTATTCACGATGCACTACTGGCTCGAATGCAAGTGAATATTCCGTCATGTCCCGACTCCTGAACGCGAGTGTGTATTATTGCGGCAGCGCTTGATGCGCCTTCCACAACACATGAGAGAAGAGAAAGACGCGGCACCGCTGAACACTCACGCGGTTTGTGAAATTGCGTCTGGCAGATAGTTATTAAAAGAATGATTTGATGTTATAATCTGTGTGGATTACGATTGCGGGAATATCCCACATTATAAATGGGAGACCTGCGGGAATCATTAGAATTGTGCGCAACACCCAGTAACTATAGTAACAGCATGAGAAGACGCGCTCCGTTGTAGTGAGCACTTGGTCGATTAATTTGGGCATTTTCTAAGTTAACGTTACCCTGATAGGCTAGTAATAAATGAACACGCATACAAAAATGTTGGACTCGGTCGAGACCAAACGCCATATTTGGCAAGACCAGTGGCCGAGACCGAGACAAGTCCGAGTCCGAATACCAGCGAGTTCGAGACAAGTCCGAGACCATAGAAAAACGGTCTCGAGTCCGGACTCGAGTCCAAGACCGGACTCGAGTACTACAGCCCTGGTGACCGCAGTAGTTAACGCGCCTATAAGAGAAATGCACGTTTCATAATGGATTAGCCTAGCAGAGAGTAGTCGGTTTCTTTTCGTTTTGAATTGTTTCGTTAAAAATTAGACATTTTTAAGCTTTCTATGTATTTCTCGTGTCTGTGAAGCAGCTTAAACGCAGAGTTTCGGTTCATTTACGAAAAGAGCTCCAGTTCACGATCATGTAATCTCGCCGGCGCCTCCATGTCATGATTATATTTTCTGCTATAGGCCTATTTGCTTCTTATTAAATCCAGGCAATTGGTTGATAAAACAGTGATTAAAAATAAGATAATATTAGACATTTCATGACGGTTATTTTAGAGGTGTGTCTAGCGATCCACAGACTCTTTTGAATGTCTTTCAGAACTTTTCAGGCTGTGGCGCGGGCCAGATATTATTACTGGCGGGCCAGTTTTGGCCCGCGGGCCGCTTGTTGCCGACCCCTGGCATAAATGCTACGTAGATCTCAATATCTCAGCTCTGGAAGGGTCTAGAGACTCCATTTTTGCACTCAGGTCTAAGTCTCATGGCCATCTATCAGAATCCAGGGTTTTGAGAAGATTGGAGAAACTTAATTTCTCACTCCGAAAAAAAAAACCAAAAGGGGTACCACTGTCGTTTTTTTTTTTTGGAGGGGCGAAATTTTGAGTTTCTCTGATCTTCTTGAAACTCTGGATTCTGATACAGGGCCATGAGACTTAGACCTGAGTGCCAAAATGGAGTCTCTAGGCCCTTCCAGAGCTAAGATATTGAGATATTTGAAATGGCATAAATGCTAAGTAGATCTCAATATCTCAGCTCTGGAAGGGTCTAGAGACTCAATTTTGGCACTCAGGTCTAAGTCTCATGGCCCTCTATCAGAATACAGAGTTTTGAGAAGATTGGAGAAACTTAATTTCTCACCCCAAACAAAAAAATCAAAAGGCGTACCACTGTCGTTTTTTTGGTGGGTGTCGAAATTTTGAGTTTCTCTGATTTTCTTGAAACTCTGGATTCTGATAGAGGGCCATGAGACTTGAGACCTGAGTGCCAAATGGAGTCTTAGGCCCTTCCAGAGCTGAGATATTGAGATATTTGTAATGGCATAAATGCTACGTAGATCTCAATATCTCAGCTCTGGAAGGGTCTAGAGACTCCATTTTGGCACTCAGGTCTAAGTCTCATGGCCGTCTATCAAAATCCAGAGTTTTGAGAAGATTGGAGAAACTTAATTTATCACCCGAAAAAAAACGAAAGGGGTACCACTGTCGTTTTTTTTTTTTTTGAGGTCGAAATTTGGAGTTTCGATCTCAGCTCTGGAAGGGTCTAGTAGAGCCTCCATTTTTGCACTCAGGTATAAGGCTCATGGCCCTCTTTTAGAATCCAGAGTTTCAAGAAGATTGGAGAAAAAACGACAGGGGTACCACTGTCGTTTTTTTCTTTCAGGTTCGAAATTTTTAGTTGCTCTGATCTTCTTGAAACTCTGGATTCTGATAGAGAGCCATGAGACTTAGACCTGAGTGCAAAATGGAGGCTCAGATCTTTCCAGAGCTGAGAGTATTGACATCCCACGTAGCATTTATGCCATTATAAATATCTCAATATCTCAGCTCTGGAAGGGTCTAGAGACTCCATTTTGGCACTCAGGTCTAAGTCCCATGGCCCTCTATCAGAATCCAGAGTTTCAAGAAGATTGGAGAAAAAAAAAACAGGGTACCACTGTCGTTTTTTTTTTTTTTGGTTTTTGAAATTTTGAGTTTCTCTGATCTTCTTGAAACTCTGGATTCTGATAGAGAGCCATGAGACTTAGATAGAGCCCCCTCCTGAGTGCGGTAAAATATTTTTTTCACGACAGGAACTTTAATTAAAATGTCTATCAAAAACACTACCTGAATCCCCATTCAATAGATTGCCGGTGGGACAGCGTCCAATTGCAGCATATTGAATTAACTGCAGAAAAACTTTAAAAAATATAGTGGGTTATTGGACAAATAGTGGGTTTTTGGGACGGGGGCGTGGCCTGGGACATTTGGTAAACATAGTGGGTTATTGGACAAATAGTGGGATCGTGGAACGGGGGCGTGAGCCCAGGAGTGGTCCCGGGACATTTGGTAAATATAGTGAGTTATTGGACAAATAGTGGGTTCGTGGAACGGGGGCGTAGCCCAGGAGTGGTCCCGGGACATTTGGTAAATATAGTGGGTTATTGAAAAAATAATGGGTTCGTGGGATGGGGGTGTGGCCCGGGAGTGGGCGGGGGTGGTCCCGTGACATTTGGCAAATATAGTGGGTTATTGGACAAACAGTGGGTTCGTGGGGACGGGGGCGTGTCAGTGGGCGGGGGCCAGTCGCCGGACACCCTGTGGAAGGGGTGGCCGGTCGGACGATTAGTGGGTTCGTGGGATGTTTCGAGGGTGGCTCCACCGAGGGGGTCTTTGCGGAACTGCCTCGGGGTCCCGAAACTTCGGGCTCCTTCCGTCGCCCCCCTGGGGGGTCGGGAGTCCGACCTGCCCGCCTCCGCCCCTTTCGCGCGAGGCCCGGGGGTGCCGTCGGCTGGTCCCCCAAAATTTCGGGGGCCAGCGTGCTCGTCCCGCCAACCCACGTCGGTTTGCCTACGGCCCAAGGACGGAATGGATCTTTTTTTCCGGACTTGGACTAGCTAGAGTAACTGGAAATCGAAATACAGGGACTTGCTGGCAACCGTCCTGCCAGTACTGTAAAAATACAAGAAAACACAGGATGCACACAGGAAATGACTCTAACATGAATGCATTGATTGATTCCTAGGTTTATTTTGTTATGAATAAACAAATGTGCAATATAAAGGAAAAACCTTATGATTAAAGTTGTAATGTTATAATGTTCAAGTTTTTGTTTTTGTGTGCAGTTTTTGAAAGATGCACACAGAAAATGACTCTAATATGACCAGATTGATTGATTTAAATATATATTAGTTTGTTACAAACAATGTGCAATCGGTAAAACAAAAACCTCAAAATTATAGTTGAAATGAATACTGTTAACTTTTTTGACCTTGAGAAAAAGCTTAAAGTAAAGAACAACAAATTTTATGTTTATTAATTTATTTCATGTTGGTACATTTTTGGGAAGTACACCTGTTTTGACCTGATGTTCATTGGAATGGACAAAAAAAATCACAATGAAAGCAATTATATACATTTGTTTTTTCATTTATAGAAACCTCATGAGCTGGGAAAATGTACTTTTATATTTTTCAGAAACTTGAAACATAATTCAGGTCTGAGGGGGTTAAACAAAATTGCCTTTGCCATCATGTAAAACCCAGCCATCAATTTAGTATTCCATCATAGTGACTAAAACAAACAACTCACTCTGTCTCAGTGTATTACAGTTGTTTTACTATCAATGTCAACGGCCAGAGAATTTAGTTTTGCTGTGGACAAATCAACTTACTTTGCACGGGGGTAAAAATAAGTCTTAAGATCAATTTATACTTCTGCGTCGAGGGTACGGCGCTTGACTTCGGCACGTAGGCGACGCCGTTGTGAGCATTTATACTTCTGCGTTCAGGTCTTGGTTGCTCTGCAGTACTGCTCCGAAACACTAGTTGGCGGCGGAAGGTTTTAATGTTCCACTGTGTTTAGATTCCTCACGGCTAGGTTACTACAAGCAATAGCGACTGATCATGTTGGAGTTGGAACTTATTGAGGTGGAAAAACAGTTCATTTTAGTGAAATTACTAAAACTGAAAGGCAGAAATGAGAGAAGACGTCGGAGGAGATGGTTTGTGTGGAAATGTGTGAGAAGGTACGTGCGGAAATGCGTATGAGGAAATGCGGTGCTAC
This sequence comes from Hybognathus amarus, assembly GCA_030378365.1. Classification (NCBI taxonomy): domain Eukaryota; kingdom Metazoa; phylum Chordata; class Actinopteri; order Cypriniformes; family Leuciscidae; genus Hybognathus; species Hybognathus amarus. The sequence goes on from JAQIUQ010001539.1 coordinate 17,539, forward strand.
CAAGCCGACCAATCACCGATCTTGCGGTCCGCGTCGTTGCGACGTGTAGTTACATTTTTGAAGAGGTGCGCGTCAGGGCTATTGGCGAAGGGTACGCAGTGTGGAGCGCGTCTGTGCGTATGCTACGCCGAACCTACTGCGCGCTAACCTGACTCCGCCAGATGGATTTGCTCCGCATATCCATCTGGAAACCTTCCGTTGAAGTAGTTTTGGAAAGGGGCGAAATACTGGTTAGCTGATTGGCCTATGTTGGTGATAGACGGGCCAAATCAACCAATCAGAGCAACTCTTGCCAAAACCAGTCGGGAGAAGAGCAAAAGCATCTTTTCCTCTGAGAAAAGCCTCCAGAGCTGTGTTTTGCTCTTCTTTCAGTGAGGAAATACTCTGTAATTCCGATAAAACTTGCTCGATAGCCACGCTGATGCTAGTTTCATCCGCTGAAGCCGCCATGTGACTCTGGACTGAACTGTCGCGCTTCTCGTTGCGTCACACCTCAACCCGCCTCAAAGCCAACGCTGATTGGACGTTCGTTTGGTGAACTGCTCCCAAATTTTCTTTAACGGAAAGTATCCAGACTGATCTGCGAGTGAAACCTTAAAAGCTCGCGAGATCAGGATGGTCTCACGAGGCTAACTGCGCGCACCCGACACAGAAGTATAAATTGGCCTTTATAAGACACTCGAGTAAACGCTCGTGTGTTTTGTGTCTTAATCAACCTTTTCCACACACATATAAATTATAACTCCTACTCATCGCTCTGTCCATTTCAGCAGTTTTGTGAAGGCCTCTCCTGTTGTTTTGTTTCATCACGTGCTTGCACCCTCTGCTGGTAAAGCCGACTAACAGCAGATGGAGAGTATGCTCGGTAATCTATTGCTTTTCCTGCAGTTCCTGGACGTCACTGTTGAATTTACTGATCGAATTAGAACCACTGAATTTGTGGAAGCGAATTTTCAAGGCGAAATAAAATGGACCCGAAAATTGTCTGTTGAATATTATAGGTTGTATTTTTAAACAGTTTGAAAATTTTGGAAGATAAATATGAAAGGTGAATATGGATTATTGAATTTTTAATCATGAAAATGTGTTTGAAATGTTTTTAAATGAAATATTCACAGCTTAAACATTCAACCATGTTGAATTTCAGCCCATAAAAATGCAAGCCTTAAAAATACAATGGATTAAAATGCAAGCATGGTTAACGCAATGCATTTTTTTTTCAATTGGTGCTATTCAACATGCTTTTTGTTTCAAAAACATTTGACATTATTTTACTTCCATACGGGGAAGTCATGGATAAATCAGTATTTAGACTAAAACAGAAAACATAATTTTCATATTAGAAAAAAATTATAGTTGTATCCTCACTGAATATTTAAGATAACCTATTAATAACATGATCAGGAATCCCATCAGAGAAATAAAGTGCCTTTAGTCCACTGTAGTGTCGTCATATGAACATCAGTAATGGTCAGGGATAGCGCTGTAAACATGAAGGCCGTCATGGCCGAGTACCATGTTTCCACTTTCAAACATAATGCAAGACATGCGTTTCATGAATTAATACATTCAATCACAAGTTCAGGAATCCCCACAAAACCTGTGGAAAACTGATCCATGTGCGGTCAATCATCAGAGATTATAACGTGGAAACGATTCACACACATTTAAAGCATAAACTCAGAGCGTTGTCTTGATCGATGGACCCAAATTAAGTAACACATTTAGCACATACGTTTCATTAACATCAATTCAACAACTTCTCTCCTCCAATGATTGGTTGTGTTCACTTGTGTGACTGTGAATGGCTTTAGTGGTTAAGGCTTTGGGGGCTAGTTTTAGTTTAAGTCACGGATCCTCTAGAAATCTGAATGATAGTTTTACTTAGATGAAGCATTAGCTCCTGGAATGGTTTCCTGTACATATATAAAGCCTAAATACTGCATCAGTGCAATTTAGCCCAATATTACACACAAGGAATCGGTGCTAATCTGGATAACCGTATTCTAGACACTTTAAAGTGAGTTTTATACGTTCATGGTTCTGGGAGGATGTTGATGAAACTCACTGAAAACATGTGCATTTACTTTAAGGATTCCAGTAATTCATGTAAATGCAGTTTCATGAATGCATAAATATGTAAGTGATATAATGATTGAAGCATGTAGCGGTGAGAAGGGCTGGGCGATATGAAGATCTTCACTGTGATCACACACTCCAGTCATGAGAGCGTTACAACAGCATTAATAGCATTTATACTTCAGTGGCAAGATCACCGTACTCTATGTCAAACCGTTTTAGCTTAAATTGTCCCCAGTGTTACTCATCGTAATTGCATTTTTACTAGTAAGAATTAAATTAGAGAGCTCTACAATTAAATTATTACTAGTAACAATTCCAATTGGAGAGCTCTACAAATTAGTTTTTACTTGTCATATGTCTCCATTGACATCCATTCATTTTTAATTACAGAGCTCTTAAAATAGATTTTTTTTAGAATTAGAGAGCTCTTTAATTGTATTTTTTACTAGTAATAATTGAATTAGAGAGCTCATTAATTGTAATTTTACTAGTAATAATTGAATTAGAGAGCTCTTTAATTGTAATTTTTACTAGTAATATTTGAATTAGACAGCTCATTAATTGTAATTTTTACTAGTAATAATTGAATTTGAAGCTCATTAACTGTAATTTTTACTAGTAATAATTGAATTAGAGAGCTAATTAATTGTAATTTTTACTAGTAATAATTCAATTAGACAGCTCTTTAATTGTAATTGTTACTAGTAATAATTGAATTAGAGAGCTCATTAATTGTAATTTTTACTAGTAATAATTGAATTAGAGAGTGATTTGATTGTAATTTTTGCTAGTAATAATTGAATTAGACAGCTCTTTAATTGTAATTTTTACTAGTAATAATTGAATTAGAGAGCTTATTAATTGTAATTTTTACTAGTAATAATTGAATTAGACAGCTCCTTAATTGTAATTTTATTAGTAATAATTGAATTAGAGAGGTCATTAATTGTAATTTTTACTAGAATTCGAATTAGAGAGCTCTTTAATTGTAATTTTTACTAGTAATAATCAAATTAGACAGCTCTCTAATTGTAATTTGTACTAGTAATAATTGAATTAGACAGCTCTTTAATTGTAATTTTTACTAATAATAATTGAATTTGAGAGCTCTTTAATTGTAATTTTTACTAGTAATAATTGAATTAGAGAGCTCATTAATTGTAATTTTACTAGTAATAATTGAATTAGAGAGCTCTTTAATTGTAATTTTTACTAGTAATATTTGAATTAGACAGCTCATTAATTGTAATTTTTACTAGTAATAATTGAATTTGAGAGATCATTAACTGTAATTTTTACTAGTAATAATTGAATTAGAGAGCTAATTAATTGTAATTTTTACTAGTAATAATTGAATTAGACAGCTCTTTAATTGTAATTGTTATAAGTAATTAATCGAATTAGAGAGCTCATTAATTGTAATTTTTACTAGTAATAATTCAATTAGACAGCTCTTTAATTGTAATTGTTACTAGTAATAATTGAATTAGAGAGCTCATTAATTGTAATTTTTACTAGTAATAATTGAATTAGAGAGTGATTTGATTGTAATTTTTGCTAGTAATAATTGAATTAGACAGCTCTTTAATTGTAATTTTTACTAGTAATAATTGAATTAGAGAGCTCATTAATTGTAATTTTTACTAGTAATAATTGAATTAGACAGCTCCTTAATTGTAATTTTATTAGTAATAATTGAATTATAGAGGTCATTAATTGTAATTTTTACTAGAATTCAAATTAGTAGAGCTCTTTAATTGTAATTTTTACTAGTAATAATCAAATTAGACAGCTCTCTAATTGTAATTTGTACTAGTAATAATTGAATCTAACAGCTCTTTAATTGTAATTTTTACTAGTAATAATTGAATTAGAGAGCTCATTAATTGTAATTGTTACTAGTGATAATTGAATTAGACAGCTATTTAATTGTAATTCTTACTAGTAATAATTGAATTAGACAGCTCTTTAATTGTAATTTTTACTAATAATAATCAAATTACAGAGCTCTTTAATTGTAATTCCTACTAGTAATAATTTAATTAGACAGATCTTTAATTGTCATTTTTACTTGTAATAATTGAATTAGACAGCTCTTTAATTGTAATTTTTACTTGTAATAATTGAATTAGTTATTTTTACTAAAAATAATTGAACTAGAGGGCTCTTTAATTGTAATTGCTACTTAGTTATAATTGAATTGTAGAGCTCTCTAATTCAATTCTTACAAGTAAAAATGCAATTATGACAAGTAATAAGTAACGCTGAATCAATTTAAGCTAAAACGGCTCCATAGTATTCTGCCAAGTCAAAACCGAATTACAGATATCACTATTTTTCATTTTGACTAGTCACAATTACGTTACGGATATCTTTAGTGACAATTCCAACTATCCAAAATGTAATTACAACTAGTCAGAAAGACGTTGTTATCAACAATGTTAATTCTGGATAGTCAAAACTTATTCTTTTAAATGTTAAAAGGGCTTGCCATAGTCAGTGAGTGGGGTTTCAGATATTTGCTGAGATTAAAGTCGGCGATTGACTAGTCGCTGATGATGTCATTAATAAAGAGATGAGACTTGAGCACAGCTACGGCATCTGACACCGCACTTCTTTCATTTACAGCTCAGTCCTAGCAGCTCTTCTGTCTTTGGGTCATTATATTTCTCTTAGATTTAAATATCAATACAGATAAAGTAGTACTGTAAAGATTACATTAATATGAATGCATTAGTGAGTGTCTAGCAGCGTCTCTAATAGTGAAGTTACTAGGAAATATATGCAAAACGTATTGTGCAATAAAGTGTTTAAAATGCGCATTAACACGATTAATTTGAAGCATAGATGCTATAATCAAACATTTCTTGATGCAATGACACATTTAGGCAGGAAGAGGTGACTGACATCATGGTAAATCTTTATATATTTCACATGTTATTTTAATGAGATATATAAACCGTAAAATTAAAAACAAAAGCAATACTTTAATGTAATTACGGGCATTTATTACCTTAAGTCCTGTATATCTCTGAATGAAGCGATGAATGGATTAATTGTGGTTGGTTATTCTGCATTGTCATAGATGATAATAAAAGCATTTTAATTAAAACATGCCGTTGATGAAAATTTGATAAGAAAATAAATTCTTGTTATTATTAATGCATCAATGTTTTTGAAAAATAGAACTATAAGAAGATGATAGTTTTTAAAATAACTCAATCATTCATGTTTTTTTTTCAATGCTCCTGCGATGTTTTGCAATATATGTAAACAAATATTGATGTTTAGTTTGTTACATTAGTGCATATGAATGAAAATGATTAAAGAAATAAGTTATATAATATAATTGCAATTCTGTTCATTTAATTTAAAAAAATGATTTTTACTACATGTTGGTGAGAATATTTTAGTTTTATGCCACTTCAAAGTAAACACAATATATATATATATATATATATATATATAATATAAGAATTTGAACGTGCAATATTTCTATAGAGGCTTAATAATATCATCAATATATATATTTTTTAGAAGCTATATCGCCCAGCCCTAGCAGTAAGTGTCTGATGATGTTGTAAGCTTTAATATCTGAAACATTGCCAGCTGTCAGCAAATGAATAATATAAAAAATAAAAAGTTAAACTTCCTTATTCCAAAAGAATATGTTTATATAATTCCATCTCTTGCATTTGGAGTTCGAATATGAAGAGCATATTGATGCATATCAATGATGTTGAAATATTATCTAAAAATATGACTTGTTCAACCATTTCCTAACACTATTAAAATGTCGTACAAGTAGAAACATTTTGGCACTGTGTTAATGTCACGGATTTCAGTAAGTCGTTACTTTACTACATTTCAAAAATACAAAAATACCTATAAGAACGTATGTGTTGACCTTCATGACACTGCTCATATAAGAAACAAATGAACATTACTATTAAGGGAAGATTGCAAATATGCATCTCCATCCATACGAACATATTGCACAAACGATGAACAGTCCAAATGCACGAATGGTGTGTTTCTTTTGTAATTAATCTCATTAGAGAACATCTGAATATTACCCTGCTGTGTACCACATCGAATAATGCACATCTGTGAGAACATAGATTCAATTTTGAGCCACAATCATTGTTAAAATGAGAGGACGGGGCAGTGTTCAAACGATTTGAATACGCTTACAAAAATATCTTAACAGACTCCAATTTACCGTCGCGCACTGAGGGTACACGTCGCGTCACTTCTGCGCCAGTAGAGCACGTGTGTGACGTGTTTCCTCCGTGATTCTGACGGATGCTGCTATTGGCGCAGAAACGAGTGTTTGGAGCAGTTGCAGCTCTCACACTCATCCACAGGAGTCCGTGACGTATGACACACACACTATGAAGCCGTTCTACAGGAGTCTGCAACCGCGAACGGGTTTTCGTTTTCTTCGTCCTCTGCTTGTTTGGTCGCAGGTTGATGACATCACGCCCGTCAGATCGCCGCTGTTCTGGTTCGGATGAGTGCCACCGGAAGTGTTAAAAACACCTGGGAAAAAAAGCAAGAGACTATATACAAATGCAGGATCATCATACATCTGAAGTTTGATCAACTCTGGTTGGATAAATATGCAAAAAAAATAAATTAATTAAATTAAACCTATATTAATAAGAGGGTGTGAAGGTTTGGTGTTAGCTTTAACCCTAGAAAAAAAAAATATATATATATATATATATATATATATATATATACACAGTATATTCTGTATTTATTTGTTGAAAAATTCAGTCCAAACCGTAATATTGTGAAATATTATTACAATTAAAAATAAGTGTTGAATAATAATCAGTAAACTGTAATTTATTCCTTTGATCAAAGCTGAATTTTCAGCATCATTACTCCAGTCTTCAGTGTCACATGACCCGTCAGAAATCACTCTAATATGATGATTTTATGCTCAAATCAGTCGTGCTTCATATTTTTGTGGAAACCGAATACTTTGTTTTCAGGATTCTTTGATGAATAGAAAGTTAAAAAGAACATTTATTTGAAAAAAAAAATAAATAAATAAAATTATGAATTTCTTTAAAAAAAAAGAATAAAAGAGAGAATATTACATTTGAACAGCGCCATATTTAAAGTGATGTCACACAAAAGTTCAGTCTTACCTATTTTATTGCTGGATGTGTGAACGACCTCGCTCTCCTCCGCTGACTGTTGCTTGAGTCGAATGCAGATATTTGTCGGCCAGATACTTAAAAACTACAACAAATAAATTGTGTTATTTAATAATAAAGCATAGTTTAGTGAGCGGAAAAGCTCCATCTCTCACCTTCATTGACGTTGAGATCTTCCTTCACTGATGTGCGGTAGAATCTCAGTTTCAGCCTCTTAGCAAGACCTTCGGCCTCTTCACTGAAGCAACACACACACACACACACACTCACAGATTAATGGCTTCAATTTTCTTGCAGTTTTAGAGTAAGATGAATTTATTTTTGTGAAGTATTTTTGTGAATTTTTCATAAAAATAAACGATTTTTAACAGAGATCAAACTTCAGTCTGTTGCTTTAAAGCATTTTATATTTTTTATTACAATTTAAGTTGGAAATAGAATGTTCAGGTCTATTTTCTAAAGTGTATAAATGGATTATAAATACTGCGTAAATATAATTTTGTAGCCTAAAATCCCTTAAAAAAATACAAAATATTAAATAAAAAAAAAACATGATCAAACTATAGTACATTTTTCTATTGAAAAAAAAAAAAAAATTCTGTCATTTTCGACTGCCACGTGAAGAGCACCAGAGGGTAAAAGGTGCAGTGTGTAATATTTAGGAGGATCTGTAGACAATACATATTTATAAAACGGTTAGTTTGAATCCTTGATTCTGATTGGTCAAGAGCTGTGCTTTATTCACGATAAAACACGGCTACGACCGCTTCACCCAACGGTTCTATTGATCGCTGCGGTTCTGTGTTGTTTTTATTTGAGCTTTCATGTATTTTACACATTGGAACGTTGTTGCTGTTCACACTCAGGGACTATTTTTTCCAGCCGAAGGTAGGCTTTTAGTGATTTTACTTCAAGAAAGTTGCACTAACATTGTTTTTTACTTAAATATTGTGTGGCAACCGTTTTATAAAAGCAATAAGATACTCGAGGCAAGTGCTGTATCGTGAATAAGTAACGGCTCAAGGGGTTACTCCGCTTTCGTGTCGTGCCTAACAAACGCCCTTGAGCCGTTACTTATTCACGATACAGCACAGCCTCTCGTACCTTATTGCTTACACATGCAATATCATAAACATAACTATTTTCAGTGGTGTATAAAGACATTACTTAATGAACCGTTATGTTTTTATTATCTTAGAATGAGCCATTTATCTACACACACTGCGGGTCCGCTTACATCAACTTGTTTCTACAGTGGCCCTGAGCGGATACACGCGTTTCGCTCACTACTATGTTGTTCTTTGTTTAAGGAAGCTTTAGCTAAAGTCAGCAAATAAAATCATTGTTTTATTGAATAATTAAGTAAACAGAATTTCCTAATTTATCTTTGTTAAAAACACCTCATTGCTTAAAGGTGGGATATAATGCCCTTTTCAAGATGTAAAATAATTCTCTGAGTTCCCCAGTGTGTGTATGTGAAGATTTAGCTCAAAATACCCCACAGATATATTTATATTTATCAGGCATGTGATTGGCTAAGGACAAAAAAGCAGGAAAATATACCGAGCCGCATCGGCTCCCGCATCCCTGATCCCGCATTTTTCCTCTATGTTTTATTAACATTAAATAGATAGTTCTCCCAAAAATTGTAATTGTCATAATTTACTCTCTCAAGTTGTTTTAAACCTGAATAAGTTTCTTTCTTCTGTTGAATTTATTTGGATGAATGTGGGTAACCAAACAGTTGATGTACCCCACTGATTTCCATAGTACATTTTTCCCTATGGAAGTCAATGGGGACCAGCAACTGTCTGGTTACCCACATTCTTCAAAATATCTTCTTTTGTGTTCAGCACAAGAAATAAATTAATACGAGGCTTGGAACAACAGTACAGTGAATAAAAAATGGCAGAATTTTTATTTTTCAGTCAACTATCCCTTTAAGGACAAAAGGGATCGCGTAAGGACCTGTACACGACGCGTCTTATACACGCGCATTTGACAAGCAGATTTCTCTCAATTTTCTCGGTTTGCTTTCAGTTTAGACATAACCAAATGTTCTTCTGTAAACCATGTGTGTATTTGAGAGTATTAGCGAAATAAGACTAGAAAGATAACTTAGTCCAGCAACCAGGTGCTGTGAGACAAGCTTTTAGTCATGTGCGTGTCGGGTGCATCAGCAGTGAATGACATTTAACCGGCAAGGCTTTAAAGCACATGCAAATTATGAACTTTTGTGAACTCACTGAACTGATTTGGCCGTTCCTCTGCGTTAATATTTTATGTGAGTATTTGTTGCGTTGTACACTAATGCTGTTGAGACGGAGGCGTCAGAACTAAAACTGATAAAATGCACGATATTCATATTACTACAAAAGCAGTCAGCAGCTTGCTTGGAGCAAGGATCATAGTGCAAATTTGAACTTTATCGATATATCGCCCAGCCCTACTGGGGACCTAACGGTGATGTTCTTGTAAACTGACAACGATAACACAATAGCGCGAGAGCGACTGAGGTACGAAATTGAGCAGGTGAAAAAGCTGAACGCAAGTACGTCCTTGTTGATACTTGGAAAGGAAGGAAGAATCTGTACGCACGTCAGCCAGTTATGTCCTCATATCCTCTCCTTTTCACTCCGGCAGCTGACCCAGCCGACACCCGTCCCCCTCACCCTTTTATTTTTTTTACAGATCTGCATGATTCACGTAGGTCACATTTTCAGGTCGGAAAAATCGGAATTTCGGATTAATCCGGAAAAATCACATCCCTGATTTATACACAGATATGTTCAAATTGACAATTTTTGAGGGTGAGCAAAAACGCATTGTTTTTGTGTGTGTCCCTTTAAATGCAAATGAGCTGCTGCTCCCAGCACAGGGGGTGGAGCTTCAAGAGCTCATGTCCTTTTCCCTCACACACACATGCACTGAACATTTCTAAAAATTTTAGCCTTTTATTTTTAATACAGAGTTGGACAAAAATGGAGAGATTTAAGAACAAGTGACAAGTGGCTTACGTGTAGTTATCTTCTAGTCATTGATTAGCATATTCTGTCTTGGTAATCTATAACTCGTGTTCCGGGGGCGGGTTTATGTTAATTTTAGGGTTGGTAATGTCACTAACCTGGGAGGAAGCTCATGTCGCTACCGGCCGTTTGTTGTACTCCTTAAAAAGCAATTTCTTAAAAAAATAATAATAATCTACTTTTGCTTTGAACTTTGAGCGTCGTAACTTTGCAGATGTTGTTTATGCTCAAACAGCTACATGACATACTAACTAAAGCTAGAAAAGTCGAATCACAATCAACCATAGCTTTAACTGGCTACTCTCTGCTGTCTTAGACGACATCACTTCCTGTAAGCCACCGTTTACTTCCGTTGGGTGCAATTCGCATCATCACCACTAGATACCGCCAAAAGTGACGGCTTTAAAGCGCATCGCTGACTCTTACTTCTTGATCACGGTGTCGTCCAGCAGGTCGAATCTTGTTCTGCACCAGGACCGTGGGAATGTCGCCCACCTCCATCTCCACCTTCTCCCTCCAGCTGCCGATGGCCTTGAACGAGTCTCTGTCGGTGGTGGAGAACACCAGCACACACGCCTGAGCTCCTGCGGACGACCACACGTCACACACACAGAGTAGAGACAGCCCAGTATATGAACACACTCGTACCTCTGTAATAGGCCTTGGTGATAGCGTCAAACTCCTCCTGTCCTGCCGTGTCCCACAACATCAGTCTCACGTCCTCGTCGTTCACTCTGGAACACATGCAAACAACACTCAACACTCATACTGTATATGCACAGGTCTAATAGCTCTTCAAAATAAGGGTTGAAATGGGTTGCCATAGAAAAACTACTTTGGGTCCCAAAAAGCCCTTCAGTAAACAGTTATTAGAAAATCACCATTTTTGTTCTAATATAAAAAGAGGTGTAACAATTAGGGCTGTGAAAACGATTAATCGCGATTAATCGCATCCAAAATAAAAGTTTGTTTACATAATATATGTGTGTGTAGTACGTATAATTATTTTGTATATATAAATACACACACATACCTGTATATATTTTTAAAAAATCTGTCAAATATTAATATGTATAATATTAGTTTTGTATAAATATATAAAAAGTATATATGCAAATATTTCTTAAATATATACATGCATGTGTGTGTATTTATATATACAAAAATAATTATACACAGGACACACATATATTATGTTAACACAAACTTTTATTTTGTACATGATTAATCGTATCGTTACAGCCCTAGTAACAATATATCACAATTCAAAAATGCAATATGTATCGTGGATATAGTGGCTATGTATCGTGTATAATTCGCCAAGTATAAAAATTACTGTAGTGTGTGAGAAAAAAATTCAGAGTTTTAGTGTCATTACAACATTAAACTACTATATATGTTGAATATAATGTATAATAATGCAAGGGGGGATATTTGTGGGTCCTGATAATGCCAAATGTCTGATGTGATTGAAAAAGTGATCTACATTATTATAAATATATCTAATCAGTGACAGCGCAAGGATATTCGTCTACAATAATTCAGTATTTTCAGTTCAGAATCATGAATATTGTTATTCTGTTGTCCTGCTGTCCTGTATTGGGTTTCAGCACCAAGTCCAAGCGTAATCATTTACACACACAATGTAATATCAAATTTAGCATTTTAATCAACAGTACATTTTTTGTTAGCATATGTCTTGGAGTATCGCAATAATATCGTATCGTAAGTTCAGTATCGTGTTATGTATTGAATCTTACGCCCGTATCGCGAGTTCAGTATCGTGTTATGTATCGAATCTTGACGCCCGTAAATATAAATAACTTTTTTTCCAGTATGAAGGCCTTTTGTGGAATGGAAAGTTTCTATGGATGTTAAAGAACCAATAAAAGAAGTGCAATGAAAAAGTCTTTAAAACGCAACTTACATCAAATAATTGGGTCATAAACTGCTTAGACTAATCAAGACTGGTCATAACTTTAAGTCAGTTACATAAAAAGATAGATTGGTCTAATATGAATTCAGGAAGTAAGACTGATTAGCCCAATTAACTGCTTGCTGGTCAGGCTAATTCTTAAGACTAATTTTAAAAGGGTTTGTTCAACCAAAGAAATATAAATATCCCATTATGAATTAACCCTTAAGCCATCCTAGGTGTATATGAGTTTCTTCATGAGCACACTCAGTAGTTATATTAACCGCTTAACTGTCACAGTCCCGGTAACCGGGACACCTACATTTACTTCACTATATTTCTATTACATCCTAATCTAATTATGATGAATTATATATTGTTGGAAAGGTCTAAGACTTCTAAATAGATATTCTACCCCTGTTTTGTGTTACAAATTTTGTAGGAAGAGTAACTGATGAATTTATGACAAGAGTGCACCTCAAAAAATCTGCATCATAACAGGAGGTCTGACCTTTGTCACAAAAAGTCGATGCACCTACTTTTAATTATTGAAACTTCTATTTTAGGCTAGAAGTTCATAATAAAACATTTAAAATGTAATTTATGATAACTACAAAAATATGTGATATAATAAAAAATGTGATAAAAATCATATATTTTAGAGATTGAATTTTATATATATATATATATATATATATATATATATATATATATATATAGTATTAGAGGATTATATATATATATATATATATATATATATATATATATATATATATATATAAATAATATATATATTATATAGAGGATTATATATATATATATATATATATATATATATATATATATATATATAAAATCCTCTAAAATATATTACTTTTTTATCGCCTTTTTTATTATATCACATATTTTTGTAGTTATCATAAATTAGGTATCATTTGAAAGCTTATAAACTCAGAATTCATCCTGTGAATTTTTTTTATAATTGAACATTGCATTACCATAGAAACGGTACTTATTTTAATCAGGCTCCGCCCCTTTTGGGCATCATTATATTTCATAATTTTATATCAAAACCTTTTCTAATCTTGACAAAACACATTGTCAGAATGGTCTGTGTCTCAAGGTTCCAAATTTTGTTGCAAAATTGATATTTGGACAGAAATGTATTAATTTGTTAAGGCAGAATGTATACAACTAAATTAAATGGCACCCGTTGGCTATTTTTGGTACTACGCCTAAACAAAATTTCATGGGAACTTCAATTTTTGTGAGATCAACTTCAAATTTGGAACATAACTTGGTTAGATTTATGGCTTTGATTTTATAGTAATTTTATAGTAAAAAATATTTTGTAAAATATATATTTTATATAAAATAAAAAATATATAGTACAGTATTTTTGATTTACTGTGAATGTAAACTTCCATAACTTTTTCATACTTTCATTTTTTAAGTGTTTTCTTAAATCTTCAACATCATCAATAATCTGCTGAGTGTTTTCTTTAAAACAAGACCAAACTTGGGTATATATTCCAAAGTATTCTTGAATTACTTGAATTTAAATGTGATTAGTGCATTTTAACCCCCATTCTCAAAAAGGGGGGTGATGAGTAAGGGGTTAAAAGATATCCTGTCTTTATAATGGGAGTGAATGGTACCTGAGATTTTGAAGCCCATTATTAATCCATTATTATTATTAAAGGCCTTCCGAAGCAAAATTATCCATTTTGTGAGAAAAAATATCCATATTTATAACTTTATAAACCATAATCATTAGCTTCGGGTAATGGCATAACAATGTATAATTTTCTTACAAGAACTTTGATCAACCCCTGGAGGCGCATAGATTACTGTTATGATGGATGGATGCACTTTTTGTGGTTTCTAAGGCACCATTCAGTCCCATTACAAAACTTGGATGAACATATTTTTTAATATATCTTTGATTGTGTTTGGCTAAAAGAAGAAAGCCAATTTACAATTTTGGGTGAACTATCCCTTTATGTGTTTATGCGACTGGTCCCTGCTTTCGCTCTCAGTTTGACTGCGCTCTGAAACCGATGAAGACACCGACAGTTCATTTCTTCCTTGTTTCGTTTTATGTGTACAACCAGTAAACCACACAGATTTTCTCTGCCGTTCCCTGCTGATGTCACATCTCACGTTAGCAAGAGCAAACTTTTTCCCAAAGGGGTTGCCTGAGCGTCACCGTGTGTTATTGGTCATTTCCCATATTTAAAAGGAAACAGGAAACGTGATTGTTCAGAAGTGTTCAATCATCTCTTGTTTACTGTCATTTGTATCTGTTTCAGTCACCAATTCAGGCTGTTATGTACAGTACATATGAGTGGATTCTGAACTGTAGTATATACTTTATGCAAAAAGCAGAATATTAAACACATGATGGGCGGTACTGGCAAAATATCACAGTAAAAGAGTATGTCAAATTTCCACCACAGAATTTAAACATTTTTTTTTTTTAATAAGGCATTAATATGTGCTTTATAAGTACTAATAAACAGCCGATATCCTAGTAAAATTTTGCCACTCCACCCTGGCTTTAAGCGAGAAAGTGTGTGTGCTGTAGAACTGTTGCAGAGCTACGGCTGGAAGACTTCAGGGGAAAAGCCTATTTTATTATGTGCTTAAAAAACTACAATGGTCCACTTGAGATGGATTAACTCAAACTGGTTTATATAACAATGCCTATTAATGGATTATCTGGAAAATTAGTAACAATTTATTCAGAATGTGATAGCTGCAAATACATATTGCTAAAATATTTGTTGTTGGAGACAATAAATGTGCCATATGTGTATTTTTATGATAGTGACCATTAGAATGGGGTAATCAAATGCAGGCTAAAATAATTAGTTTGTGCTTTTGTTTTTATTTTCATTTTTAGTTTAGCCTTTCGTCAATTTAAAAACAAATTTAAAGCCTTATTTTAGTTTTTAGATTGTAATGTTACAATGTAATGTGCTGTTAACCACCTTTTTGCACATAATATATTGCATGGCCTACATTCCATTCACTATACTTGTTTCTATATCCTTCAATATCAACATTGGTAGGATATCATTGGGCAGAATGTGAAAGATATATTTTTTAATAAATACTGACTTTCTTGACCTTGACTTTCTTGACAAATACTGACGTTCGTTGTAGCGGGGATGCTAACATGAGGAACCATAATCTGCAGTTTTGCCCTGTCAAATCACTTATGCTGACAATTCAACGTGAAATTCTCATGTCTATGGAGAACGAGTAAACATTATTCATATACTACCGACATTGTAACAATATAAAGCGGGTTGAAAATCGGCAAAGTTACGCTTCATTGCTGTACAAAATGATCTGCAAATGACTGAGCGACAGTGTTCAATCACAGAACCCAAAAGCTGTGCATGAGAACTCATAAAACCATTTCAAGGCAACCTGACTTAAGTGTGAAAGCATGCTTACATGATCTGTCTCTCCAGAAAGTCGACCCCAATGGTCTTCTTGTAGTCCTTGGTGAAGATGCCCTTGCAGTATCGCTGGATCATGCTGGACTTGCCGACCGCCCGTTGCCCACCACCACCACCTTGATGGCCACTTCCATGTCCTCCTCCAGCATGGCTGGATCTGTGTGGGGTTCACGTCACTTTAGAGCTTCTGCTGTGGGATCTGCTCAACTCTAGCCTGTTTTCAGGAGAGCAATTGACAGATCTGTCATAGGGTTGCAAAGTTTCCAGAAACTTTCCAGGATTTTCAGAAACTTTCCAGGATTTTTCGGAATCTTTCTAGGATTTTTGGGAAGCTTCTGGAATTTACCGGAAATATTCAGCCCCTTTGCAACCCTAATGAGTCATAATCATAAAAACATTATGACGCATCAGTCGTTACTTAAAGGGATGCTTCAGGGTTTAGCATTAAGCTTTGTAGAAAACCTGTAATATTTTCAAATTACCATGCTTTCCACCCTCATATCCCCCTGAGATGAGATGTAAGTATTTTTTGTCTGGATGACACAAAAATGTTGTGTAGTGTTTACATGAATTCTAAACAAGTGATCAGTTGATGTGCGTTTTAACATTGCTAAGAAAATCCCCGCCCCTTCGTGAGAGATACCGAGACCGGTACATCTCTCACAGGTGTCGCTCATCGGTAATCATGCCATCGGCCTCGCGGCGCTCTCCCGCGGCCCTCACTCGTCCCTGCTAGCCAAAGTAAACATGACTCGCGCCGTTCTCCGCGTCCCTCACTCGTCCCGCTAGCCACAGTAAACATGACTCGCACCGTTCTCCCGCGTCCCTCACTCGTCCCGCTCAGCCACAGTGAACATGACTCGCGCCATTCTCCCGCGGCCCTCACTCGTCCCGCTCGCCACAGTAAACATGACTCGCGCCGTTCTCCGCGGCCCTCACTCGTCCCGCTCGCCACAGTAAACATGACTCGCACCGTTCTCCCGCGGCCCTCACTCGTCCTGCTCCCCACAGTAAACATGACTCGCGCCGTTCTCCGCGGCCCTCACTCATCCCGCTCCCCACAGTAAACATGACTCGCGCCGTCTCCGCGGCCCTCACTCGTCCCGCTCCCCACAGTGAACATGACTCGCGCCGTTCTCCCGCGGCCCTCACTCGTCCCGCTCGCCACAGTAAACATGACTCGCGCCGTCTCTCCCGCGGCCCTCACTCGTCCCGCTCGCCACAGTAAACATGACTCGCGCCGTTCTCCCCGCGGCCCTCACTCGTCCTGCTAGCCACAGTAAACATGACTCAGCGCCGTTCTCCCGCCGGCCCTCACTCGTCCCGCTAGCCACAGTAAACATGACTCCGCGCCATTCTCCGCGGCCCTCACTCCGTCCCGCTCGCCACAGTGAAACATGACTCGCGCCGTCTCCCGCGGCCCTCACTCGTCCCGCTCGCCACAGTAAACATGACTCACGCCGTTCTCCGCCGCCCCTCACTCGTCCCGCTCACCACAGTAAACATGACTCGCGCGCGTTCTCCCGCGGCCCTCACTCGTCCGCTGCCCGCCACAGTAAACATGACTCGTGCCGTTCTCCCACGGCCCTCACTCGTCCCGCTCGCCACAGTAAACATGACTCGCGCCGTTCTCCGCGCCCTCACTCGTCCCGCTCGCCACAGTAAACATGACTCGCGCCATTCTCCCGCGCGCCCTCAGTCGTCCCGCTCGCCACAGTAAACATGACTCGCGCCGTTCTCCGCGGCCCTCACTCGTCCCGCTAGCCACAGTGAACATGACTCGCGCCATTCTCCAGCGGCCCTCACTCGTCCCGCTCGCCACAGTAAACATGACTCGCGCCGTTCTCCCGCGGCCCTCACTCATCCCGCTCCCCACAGTAGAACATGACTCACGCCGTCTCCCGCGGCCCTCACTCGTCCCGCTCCCCACAGTAAACATGACTCAGCGCCGTTCTCCGCGGCCCTCACTCGTCCCGCTCCCCACAGTAAACATGACTCACGCCGTTCTCCACGGCCCTCACTGCGTCCCGCTCGCCACAGTAGACATGACTCGCGCCGTTCTCCACGGCCCTCACTCGATCCCGCTCCCCACAGTAAACATGACTCGGCGCCGTTCTCCCGCGGCCCTCACTCGTCCCGCTCGCCACAGTGAGACATGACTCGCGCCGTTCTCCCGCGGCCCTCACTCGTCCCCGCTCGCCACAGTAAACATGACTCACGCCGTTCTCCCGCGGCCCTCACTCGTCCCGCTCGCCACAGTGAACATGACTCGAGTCCGTTCTCCACGGCCCTCACTCGTCCCGCTCGCCACAGTGAAACATGACTCGCACCGTTCTCCCGCGGCCCTCACTCGTCCCGCTCGCCACAGTAAACATGACTCGCACCGTTCTCCCGCGGCCCTCACTCGTCCCGCTCGCCACAGTAAACATGACTCGCGCCGTTCTCCCGCGGCCCTCACTCTTCCCGCTCGCCACAGTAAACATGACTCGCGCCGTTCTCCCGCGGCCCTCACTCGTTCCCGCTCGCCACAGTAAACATGACTCGAGTCGTTCTCCCGCTGCCCTCACTCTTCCCGCTCGCCACAGTAAACATGACTCACGCGCGTTCTCCGCGGCCCTCACTCGTCCCGCTTGCCACAGTAAACATGACTCGCGCCGTTCTCCCGCGGCCCTCACTCGTCCCGCTCGCCACAGTAAACATGAGCTCGCGCCGTTCTCCGCGGCTCTCACTCATCCTGCTCGCCACAGTAAACATGACTCGCGCCGTCTCCCGCGGCCCTCACTCCGTCCCGCTCGCCACAGTAAACATGACTCGCGCCGTCTCCCGCGGCCCTCACTCGTCCCGCTCGCCACAGTAAACATGACTCGCGCCGTTCTCCCGCGGCCCTCGCTCCGTCCCGCTCGCCACAGTGAACATGACTCCGCGCTGTTCTCCCGCGGCTCTCAGCTCGTCCCGCTCGCCACAGTGAAACATGACTCGCGCCGTTCTCCGCGGCTCTCACTCGTCCCGCTCGCCACAGTAAACATGACTCGCGCCGTTCTCCCGTGGCTCTCACTCGTCCCGCTCGCCACAGTAAACATGACTCGCGCTGTTCTCCCGCGGCTCTCACTCGTCCCGCTCGCCACAGTAAACATGACTCGCGCCGTTCTCCTGTGGCTCTCACTCGTCCCGCTCGCCACAGTAAACATGACTCGCGCCGTTCTCCCGTGGCTCTCACTCGTCCCGCTCGCCACAGTGAAACATGACTCGCGCCGTTCTCCGCGGCCCTCGCTCGTCCCGCTCGCCACAGTAAACATGACTCGCGCCGTCTCCCGTGGCTCTCACTCGTCCCGCTCGCCACAGTGAAACATGACTCGACGCTGTTCTCCCGCGGCCCTCACTCGTCCCGCTCGCCACAGTAAACATGACTCGCGCTGTTCTCCCGCGGCCCACACTCATCCTGCTAGCCACAGTAAACAGTCCTCTCAAGTCTTTTGGTTTTGCAGGTCTTGCTTTCTTCAGTGGAAAATAAATTACATGTTTTGAGGAAAACATTTCGGGATTTTCCTGTACCACCCCATTGTTTACAAGTGGAGAAGGAAGATCGCTCAAATTTTATTGTATGTTGAATGACATATTTATGTCTTTTTGTCAGTATATTGTTTAAAATGGTCCTTTCATGTGTGTATCCTGGATGTGTAACAATTGGAAGGTACTTCCGCCTATGTCCAGCGTGACCTTTCCAACATGATCACGTACTGCCTGGCGTCTCAGACTAGCCCAAGATGAACAATTGTGGTTGAAAAGTATATGCATTTTTATTTATTTTAGAAATGGCCGATGGTTAGACCCTATTGAAGAGGGCAGCACTCAGACGTTTTTACACCATTTATTGTAGAATTAAAAACATTTTATACCCAAATGTCAAAAAAATTACTTGAATCAATGAACAGCATTAATGAAGCCCCAGTCTTACAGATCATTAACCATAAAAAGTTGTTTTAGGGTTTAATTACCCTTAAAACAGTGACAGGATCCATTTAACAAGGTGACATTTAAGTAGTTAGTCCTGAAGCTTGTCTCCTCTTCTGCTACACACCCGAAGTATGTACTCTTTCTTCCAAAAACAGAACTTGAGGTCACAGTGTAAGTACAGTATGTGACTTGGGACACACGCAATAGCCGTGTCTACAGGAGTCTGAAGTCTTGAATGCTGTAGATAGCAGCGAGACAGAGACACTGAGCGCTTACATATTACGTTACAGCTAGCAAGGCCTCCCACGTTTCTCCAGAGTAACTGAATACACCAGCTAACCTGACACAACAATAACCATATCCATGAGTGTCACACCCGACCTCATCTCCATAGGAGAGTCTCACATAAAACACACTCTCAAAATCTGTATATTAATGTCTTTTTGTTATGTACTGTTTAGTTGGATTTCTAATACTTTACAAAAAGGTTTGTTAGTGAACATGAACTAATAATGAACTGCATATGTAGCATTTATTAACCTGTTTTAATGTTAGTTTCAACATTTACTAATACTTTATTAATCCTGTTAGATGTAAAGATGTAATGTAATTCATGTAAAGGTGAATCAGTGTTGTTTCTCGACAGGTGTTTCTCAAGGACTGTGTTAGACGGAGCTCCACGTAACCATGGAAGTGTGTGTGTGTTTCATGGAGATCCACATAACCAGGGAAGTGTGTGTGTGTGTTACATGGAGATCCACGTAACCAGGGAAGTGTGTGTGTGTTACACTGAGATCCACGTCACCATGGAAGTGTGTGTGTGTTACCCTGAGATCCATGTCACCATGGAAGTGTGTGTGTGTTACACTGAGATCCACGTAACCAGGAAAGTGTGTTTCACTGAGATCCACGTAACAAGGGAAGTGTGTGTGTGCTCTCACTCACTCGCGTGGATGTATATAGCAGATGGAAAACACACTGAACCCTAAAATATAAGTATATGACTCTATGAGCACCTAAACTTCAACAGATCCACATGCCTGTTTAAAGCAGCTGTTAGTGGTCAGATTACAAACATCCATCACAAAACGTCTCACACAGGATCACATGTGCTGCAGTTAGTCCGTTTAAGAGATCTATACAGTTCTTTTGATTATTACACAAAAAGAGGCAAAAACATTGCAGCAAACGGCTCATATCAAAGTACCATCTAATCATTTATATCCATCACCATGCCTTTACCATATTCATTTAACATGGTATAAGATACAACTCCAAATTGCAAGAAGTTCAAGGAACCCCCATATTTTTAGAAGTTCAAAACAAATCCTTGCGAGATATTAATGAGTAATATTAATAATTAACAACAGACTAACTATATAGGTTTACCTGCTTGTAATTATGCATGTAATTATATTGTTATTACTATAGCATACATGCAACAAGAACACCGAGATAAAGTGGGTTACATTTTATTTTAAGGTTCTGTTGTTAGCTCTTATTTATACATTTCAGTAATATTAAGTCACTTACATGTATTTACTAAAGGGTTAGGCTTAGGGTTTGATTTGGTTTAGTTTCATATAATTATGCATAATTTATAGTTATTACTATAGTAATTTACAAATAACATAATGAGACTGTAAAATAAACTGTTAGCAAAAGTGCTGTGGAGAAACGTTCTCAGATCTAGAAAAAGTATAAGCAAACATTCTTTAAATAACGTTTTTAAAGTTACATTCTTTAAGTGGACGTTAATAGAACGTTTGTTCGTTAATAGAACGTTTGTTTGTTGAGAAGGGATGTTCTCTAAACGTTAGCATGATATTTATGAGTCGTTCCAAAATTGAATTTTTGTCTGAAATATTTCAGTTGATCAAATGTTTTTAAATGTTCCAGAACGTTCAGACAGAGAACCTTTAGGAGTAACTCAACGTCCCCATGTTTGCAGAATTAACAAATGGAATGTTTTATAACGTTCGCATAAAAAAAACGTTTTCATAACTTTATGTGAATGTTATGTTAACGTTAACGTTAATAGAAAGTTAGTTCAACGTTATTTGGTCTTTAATGTTCTCAAAACGTTATCATGATATTTATACGTCGTTCGCAAAACGTTTTTCCAGAAATGTTTCAGTTGGTCAAATGTTGTTGTTTTTTTGTTATGTCAGAACGTTCAGAGAACTTTAAGGGAAAAGAACGTTAGCAACATGTTCTTAGAACGTAGGATGTGTTAGCAGGGATGGTGCAGATGTGTCTGATGGCATGATACTGTGTTATTTAGACGCACTGAACGATTATTAAAAGTATTTGAATGGTACCCTAATGTCATGGTACATTTTGTTAGTGAGAAAGGGAACGCGGTGTCTTACCTGCATTCGTGTTGCCAGGTTACATTACATTATTTCGTCTCTGAAGATCCGACACGAGGATAATAATAAGAGCGAGCTGTCCAGGAAGATCCACGCACACACACAGCTCTAGTGATTTATGACACACACACATCTGCTGAATGTAAATATCATACAGCTGCATGAAGAGTGCTTTTTAATCCGCAGTTTATCAAAGGAGTGGCCTCCTCCTTCTCCTCCTTTACCGCTCTCTTTCTTTTTCTCTCTCTACAGCCTGGTGAGCCGATATCAAACGAGGTCTGAAAAAGCAAATGTCAACAGATACCGATGAGAACAGATATAGCGGAGCGTCGTAACGTGTTTTGCGCTCATTCACGACTGTGGTGTGTGTATCTCATCTGTTGACCGCAGCAACAGTCGTGTGAAGCGAGAGACCACTCTGCGATATCGGTCTGTCGCCCACCACAAACACCCTTTTCAAAATAAAAGCCAGATCATTTATTTTATTGTATTTAGTCACCAAAATGGACTATTCATGTTTGTTTGTTTATTTAATTGAATATTGCAGTATTTGTTATAAATTATTTATACGTGCACATCTTTTTTAATTTGATCGTAATCCCTACTCAAAATATAACTTCTCCTCTTGTTGCTGCAAGATCTCTTCTCTGATGACATGTTTATTGGTGCAAGGGCGGGACACTTTCGACCAATAGCAAACCACAACATCCAATCAATTCAATTGGCTTTGTGCACAGCTGCACTACTTCCTGAACTTCAGCCAGCTCCTTGTTTCCTGTCTTCCATTATTGGACAAACTTGATTAATTCAGGTGTGTCTGATTATTGTTGCCATGACTGAGGTCAGGCACACCTGAATTAATCAGTTTGTCCAATAATAGCAGACAGGAAACAAGGAGCTGGCTGAAGTTCAGGAAGTAGTGCAGAGTGCATAAAAAATCACGTATCCTCCTACATTTTTTCTTGTTCGAGAAGTTGTTTCTCCCGGATATACGTCACAATACAGAAACTTCTGTCTCATGCAGATTTCAAACTGCATACTTTGGGTGTTTCTGCATCACACAAGCAATGACGGAAGACCATGCAAAAATGTTCTGTGTTTATGGAAAGTAATGAGTTATGTTACTTTTGCATTAGTTTTTCTCACCTGAGCTTGATTGTGTTTTAATAACAAACAAACAGTTATATTTTGTCAAACATAAAGGAGCTTTTATCAAAAGTGAAATGAATAAGCCTCAGACTGAAGAAAAATGCATATTCACAGCAGTACAGTAGATGTTCAGCATATGTGATGTTTCTCTAAAGTACTTTTTTATTGTTGAAGTGGATCATTGAAGGTCAGCAGCAAAGACATTGCTAAAGTGAGATTTAATACATAAATTATATTTGTGTTATTTAACATTTAATTACTGCAGACAATTCTGATTTGCATTTCACTGTTTTTATTAAATTTGAGGAAAAATTAATCTTTTTTTTTTTTTTTTTTGCAAGTGAGATTAATAAATGTACAATTGTTCTAGAACTACAATACCAAAACTTTACTCACTTCACGATCCTCTCAACACGAGGACAAGAGAGCTGTCAGTCAATGCATGGGAAAACAAAGTAACTATAGCGTTACTTATTAGAAAAAGTAACTCAGATATTTTATTGTAAACTTAAAAGTAATGCGTTACTTGATACTTGAAAAAGTAATCTGATTACGTAACTTTACTCACGTTACTTGTAATGTTACTGATCATAGCCTAATAATGTTTATTTATACATTTTTGGTTAACATTAATAAATAGTTAAATAGTTTTACAATAGTTATAGTAATAATCCAATTTCAGCAAAATGATAAAATGAAGATATGATAGTCTCACATAAACGACTCAATTTCTGCAGAGCATTGAGCAACAATAATTTACTCATTTGTCTAAAATCATACATCGCAGTTGTCTGTTATTTGACTATTTTATTTGATATAGGCTATAGATAAAATGAAGAGTCCATTGAAGATCTCGATGAAGATGAAATAGTTTAGTTTAATCCTGCATGTAAATGCAGTGCTCTTGCTTGGTCTGCATGTTAATGGCATTGAGACGCCCCGTTGCCTGAGACGTTTCTCAAGGTCCCTCACTTGCCCCCATTCTACTATGTATGCCCATTTGCTCAGGATGTGATCAGCCATGTTGACTTTTGAGAAAAATCATCTCTCATCCAAATGAAGCTCAATATTTCCAGAAGTCAAAATAAGACTTTATTGAACAGATGCTTCCAGAACATCTGAACCTTTTTCATTTAGCAATGATGCAATTATTATACCTTTTTCTTATGTTATTTTGCATTATAAAACGGTTAGTTCCAATCCTTGATTCTGATTGGTCATTAGCTGTGCTTTATTTACGATAAAACACGGCTATGACCGCTTCACCCAACGGTTCTATGTATCGCTGCGCCTCACTTCAGTTCCTATGTTGTGTTTATTTGAGCGTTCATGTATATTACACACTGGAGCGTTGTTGCTGTTCATGGTCAGGGACTATTTTTTCTAGTGGAAGGAAGGCTTTTAGTGATTTTGCTTCATGAAAGTTGCACTAATAAATTTTTTAACTTTAATATTTTTATTGTGTGGTAACCGTCTTTCTCACAAGGAAAATCAACTCTTCTGAGAAAAAAAAATCCACGTAACACCTCTTAACAATGGTCTTATTCCCTCACTGTCACTCGTTTACTTAAAAAACACTCTCTATGCAAAAACTGCTCAAAACTTCTCATCTTTTTTTTTCATATATTTTAATATATGAAACCCCTCCCTCCATCAAACAAAAAGAATACAATCTTCTCATCTTGACCTTTGTAGTCACAGTCATAAGGCCTTAAACACACATCTGGCTTTTATAATATTCAAACTTGTTCTACAATTGTTTTCTATAAAATAGATAAAATATTTCAACACTTTCTCTTGATTAAATTACCCATCTTGGATCAGTCGCCTATCTTCAGGTGGGTCAATTTCTTTCAGTGTATTATATTAAATGCATATATTAACAAAAGGCCCAGTGGTAACACTTTACAATAAGGTTCATTATTTAACATTAGTTAATGTATTAACTAACATGAACTAATGAGCAATACATTTGTTGCAGTATTTGTTAATCTTTGTTGATGTTAGTTAATAATAATAAAGCTGTTCATTGTTTGTTCATGTTAGATCACGGCGCATTAACTAATGTTAACAAGATTTTAATAAAGTATTAGTAAATATTGAAATTAACGTTTACAATGATTAATAAATGCTGTATAAGTGCTGTTCATTATTAGTTCATGCTAACTAATGTAGTTAACTAATGTTAACTAACGAACCTTTTTTCCTCCCAGTTTTCCTCCAAATGTACCGTATGCATCATGCTCAAGAGTTTCAGTCAACAGCCAAAGCAAAGAAGAAGACAGTCATTTGGTTTATTCATGTAATTACAGTAACAGTCATATATACAAACATCATTTAATTTACATATAGGCATAAAATTGACACACACAAAATTGTCAAACTTGACAACTATGGCACTGGCAACAGCAAGGCCACAAATCCAATCTGTAAATCCCCATTTGATCAACTGTATTCCTTGTATGTGACATTAGAAAAAAGGTTCAGCCAAATGCAAACAGGTAAATGATGCTGTTTTGAATGGTTAGTAAGGAATGGGATTGTCATTTTGTGGATAAGAAGCTAAGGCTTTTTTATTGCCACCTGATCTGGACAGAGTACAGATTCTGATATATACAAGTGCAAACTTTGCATTTTCAAAGAGCATAAAGCTTTCAAATTACAAAAAATGTTGGGGAATATTAGAAGGGATATCATGAAAAGTGCAAAAAGAGTAAAAAAAAAATGTGACGTGTATTTTGCCCTTAATTACATTTCGACACTTTTTCTAAATACCAAAAAGTGACATCACAACTACACGGTGAAATGTTTGCTGGAGGCGTTCATAGTAATGCTTTGAGTTTCATTTATACAGCCAACGTAATGTCTCTTCTGCCAGAGAAATGTACAATTACAGAGAAACTTTTGGCAAATATTAAAAAGATCCTGTTATTGTTATTATTAAACGCAGGAATATGGTGTTATGACATATATGTATATGTCAGTTATGTATGTAATATGTCAGTTCAGACTTTACATGCGTAACAGATTAAGTCTCGGCATAGAAATGTCAAACAGTGACACAGACGAGCGAGATATTCAGCTTGGCTAAGTTATAGCCTTGCAAAAGCCACAGGACTGAAACTTCAAGTGCCCTGGATGTAAATATCTATACATGCGTTTCATGACAAACGACGCGTTTTGACGTTGTCAGAATGGGAAAACAACTTCGTTGAATTATGAAGCGTCAAATTTGCAATCTGGTAATTTTCCAACAGGACATTCTCCATTTACACAAATTATTGCATTTTGATGTCACTACTGGGGATAAGCCTGTGAAAGTGGAATACATGCATTACCAGGTTATTGGTTTGCATGCAACCACAGGTTTTTTAAATAAGCACATTTTTGGTAAATGTGTGTGAAACTACGAAGCGTCACAACAAAACTGGCATTACAGCTTTGACCTTTAACAGGAGCGATGTAGTTTTATCACTGCCTCTCCTTACAGTGAGTAAACACAACCTGATCCGGCTGGACGGCTGTAAGAAATTTGCTTATGGACCTTATAATGATTTCATCAAATGACTTGGAGTGAGCAGACCACCTCTACTGTGAGAGTTATTCTCGCACACATTCAGAACTAAGAATCGACGGCGTGAGCCGTATCCCTCAGCGAAGTCCTCAGGACTCATTTCATGCAGGAATTTGGGACTGTTATAGTCAGACGACTGGCCGAAGCCTGTGAAGTCTTCATCATTCTCTTCAGGAGCCTCAGGGTCCTCCCCTTCTGTGTTAGCAAGGTCAGTGGTGGTTTCGCAGTCCTTCTCATCTACAGAAATGGGCGAAGAGCCATAGGTGACTTCATTCAGGAGTGGTTTGTGTCCATCAGATGCCGTTGGAGAGACGGTGGAGCAGTCGGCTTGGGAAGGAGGACTGTGGGAGTCTGGCTGGAGATAAAGCTCCGCTGCGTATGGGAAAGAGCAAACGGTTACTGTGATAGAAGAACAACTGAGAGCAGCAGGTCACTAGACACGTCACAAATACAAAACACTGCGGCATTAAAGCCCTAAAGGAAACTTTTAAACTCATAATTTACTGATCTTTATATCGTTCCGCACATGCACTGTAAAAAAAACATAAACGTATGTAAACGTAATCTGTTAAATGATTTCCTTACTATATGGGGAAACTACCTTACATTTCATGTAATGTTAAAGTAAAATCGTTTTTTGTAAGTTAAATAAATAAACTTCTTAGTGTGACACTTCACATTGGATGGTTTTTCATTTTGATAATTGTTTTTAGTTTAAGGGTTAAAGTCACACAAAATAACTAGGCTTAGGTCACTGTAATATACATTTAAAATAGTGGATAGCAAACAAGCGTGACGTCAGAATCTTGTTTTGCTTAACACAAAGTCAATCATTGCAATTTCCGGACAAGCCACAATGCGTACAGACGAAAAATTATACAGTAATTTAGGGGATTCATCGCTGTATTTAACTGCGGTTGACTTTACGAACTTTACAGTGTGTATGTACACTACCGGTCAAAAGTTTAAAATCAGTAAGATTTTTTATGTTTTTAAAAGAAGTCTCTTCTGCTCAAAAAGGCTGCAATTTTTTGATAAAAAATACACAAAAAAACACAGTAATATTGTGAAATATTATGACAATTTAAAATGACTTTTTTATGTTAATATATATTAAAATGTAATTTATTCCTCTGAAAAAAAAGCTGAATTTTCAGCATCATTACTTCAATCTTCAGTGTCACATGATCCTTCACAAATCACTCTAATATGATGATTTTATGCTCCAAAAACATGTATGATTATTATCCATGTTGAAAACTTTTATCCATGTATCTATTTTTATTTCAGGATTCTTTGATGAACAGAAAGTTCAAAAGAACAGCTTTTATCTGAAATGGAAAGCTTTTGTTACATTAAACACTACCCTTTAAAAAGTTTGGGGTCAGTAAGAATTTGTATTTTATTTTTGGGGGAAATAAATAAGAAATCAATACTTCTAATCATTAAGGATGAGTTACATTGATCAAAAGTTACAGTAAAGATATTTATAATGTTAGAAAAGATTCTAATTAAATAAAAGCTGTTCTTTTGAACTTTCTATTCATCAAAGAATCCTGAAATAAAAATGTAAAAAAATGTTTCCAACATGGATAATAATCATACATGTTTTTGGAGCATAAAATCATCATATTAGAGTGATTTGTGAAGGATCATGTGACACTGAAGACTGCAGTAATGATGCTGAAAATTTAGCTTTTTGTCCAGAGGAATAAAATACATTTTAATATATATTAACATAAAAAAGTCATTTTAAAAATTGCAGCCTTGGTGAGCAGAAGAGACTTCTTTTAAAAACATAAAAAACGTAATCCGATCTTAAACTTTTGACCGGTAGTGTATGTGGCTTACTAAAATGATATTCTTCAACAACAACAACAACAACAACAACAAGAATGTCCCACATAGGACTAAAATACATACTGTACAGGTTTGGACCAACATGGGGGTGTAAATACACCATTTTAGGAGAAATTTGCATAAACCATAATGTCAGATGTAAAAAAACAGAAATAAAAAGTGAAAAGACTCAAAGACACCAACCAAAACTTCAGGAAGTTTGGGGATTTTGGACCACTTCTTGGAGAGGACCCACACAGACGCCTGCAATAACGCAGAGCAACACGAACCCTCCTCCCAGCAAAGTCAAGATTAATCCCGTGTGGTCTAAAGAAAAGAACATTTCAGTGAAGCAATCTACTCTGGCACTCACAAAATACTGACATTCTCATAAGCTAAAGGTGAAGTCCCACTATCAGCATCAGACAAAACAACACAAGTTGAAGCACTCAGACAGATTACGGCTTAGATACTCCTTTTTGTTACTGAATGAATTTAAAATATTTCGCAACATTTATCTTGCTTAGGCCAACACCTTGAATATATTACACTGAGATTGCTGCCAATGCATTATGGGATTTTCCACCAATAATACACAAGGTGCCAAAATTAGGCCAAAACCAATGTATATTAGGAGGCAGCACACCAGATACTAAATTTATTAATAAATATAGCTGCAAGCAGCGATGATGGGCCCAATCTGGTGGCACCGCATCCCTGGTGCATTTTAATGCTAATAAAAAAAAACATATTTTACAAATATTACAATATCTTACCAATAATAAACAGATCACAATTCTGTTTGGTGCAGTTAGTGGCACAGAAATTATTTTTTTTAACTTTAAAATATGTTACAACAAAAAAACACCCCTTATTCTGAAGTGCTGACTGAAACCATAGTGGAGATTATCCAGTGCACTCATTCAATCCCAAAATGCACCTCACAAACCATTTGTGGTTTAAGTATTTCGTCGTCTCTGGTGCATGAATTTGACATCAGTGTCCAAACTCTAAAGATGCACGATATATCGGCCACCATATCTGTATCGGCCGATATATGTTAATTTGTAATGTTACCGTTATCGGCGCATTATGAAAATTTGGCTGATATATTAAAGCTGAAAAATTATTCAGCTGAGACCCTTCAGGTGTGAACTGTTCAACATGATGGTTTTGAGACGCTTGAAATATGATTGGAATCACTTCAAAAAGGAAAATACAGAAACGTAAGTGTAATATCGGTCATATCGGCTACATAAAATTATAATGAGGAAATTATAATTGTGTGCTTGGGATGGTGAGACTTTTGTTTTTGTAATCAGGCTCTCACAAAATCTATAAAACTTAGCTTTAGATTTATCGGCCGATATATCGGTTATCAGCTTTCAAATATAAAGAATTATCGTTCTCGGCCAAAATTTTCATTTTGAAACTAACTTTCGCTCACTCTTTCTCATGCAGTGACTTATGTGCCATGGAAAAGTGAGTGAGGAGATAAGGTGATTTCTAACACAGCTCAAATGTGCAAACAAGAGATCTCAATATCGGTAGCATTTTACCAGTGTGGGGCGTCAGGCGAGGCACACAGACGTGTTTGGTGGTGTGTGTAGGAATAGCAGCGATCTTCCCTTCAAACCTCAGCTCCACACACTGTCCGGCCACGCTTTGGTTAAGGTGGATATATTCAATGCACTGTCCATCATCAAAATCCTCAAAACAGGAGTATGAAAACGTTTCCTAAAGACGGAGAATAGAGTGATTTCACAGAAGAAAAATGTAAGTAACATGGAGGAGTGTGTGTGATTACACCTCTTTCAATATATTTTTTACTGCATTTCTGACCTGATCATGTGTGACTGTGTATTTGAATTCCTCGTTCAGAAAATCCTGGTCATAAAAAAAGGAAGGGTGCCAAAAAGACACTTCAATCACATCTTTCAGGACAGAGGTATTTACAGCTGGGAAGTCCAAAGAGCCTGTAAAAAAAACACAATATTGCTCAAATTTAAACATTTTTGTTTAAGCTTAAAGTTTACAAAAACTATACCACACTTAAGAATGATCAAAAGACTAATTAAAGTTTTGAATTTCCATTTTGGGATGAATAAATTGCAGATGTTTTATACAAGTATAGTGTTGCATCCTCATTAGTGCCATGCAAACCCTAATTTCACTGTAAAAAGAGTATAATACTGTATCTATATTATTAAGTTATACTCAGAAAACTTACATTTATATTTATGCTTTTTCTCATCATAATAGTCTTTGCTGTATGTGAATCTAATGGAGGCACTTTCAGATTTATCTTGTCCAACATGTGCCGTCACAACCACAACATAATCATCCGCCGCATCGTGGCTGTAGTTGCTGATATCAAGGTACTTCTGGGACGTGTCGACGGTCCAGGACTGACTGCAGATGAAGGACACAGAGGGAGTGTCTTGTGATTAGGAAATGTCACGTGATTCTCTGAAATAGTTTTTCGTCAGCAGCTTTTGACACACATGCACGCATGCACGGACACACACGTACCTTTCATAAGGTTCGACCAGTACACTGAACCTCAGCTGTTCAGCGGAATTACTGTAGTTCCAGTAAAGCACATTCACAAAGTTGTGACAAACAACACTGACGTTTGTCGCAGGAGGAACTGAAAACAAACAAACGCCTGTTAGATTCAGATTTACACATCACTGCAAACTCATGATTACAACAATTTCTTCCAGTATTGCTAAACACAGGTACTGAAATATTCATGCATTTCTCAGATAGACGTCATTTCACTGATGAAAGATTTTGAGGTTTGAATCATATGACATATGATGCTTACATGTTTGAAATGACTTTAACAGACAAATATACATTATTTTCAAAAAATATTTTAATAATTAAAGATGCACCGATTGCACTTCTCTTGGTCAATTCTGAAGTGTGACCTGAAAATACCGATTTCCTTTCAAAGAACAGAAAAAAAATCTACTTTTATTAATGCACAATAAAGTAAAATGAGTTAACAGTAATACAGTTTTTTACCATCACTTTGCTACTATTTTCAGAACCATTTTTCACAACTCAAAACGGTTATCATTTGTAACACAGGCTGTCTAATGTTCAAAACATTGCATTGTGCATTCACATCTTTAAAGAAATCTTGCACTTGCACAATCATTGGTTCAAAAAACAAATTTACTGTAAAATACCATTGAAACATAACTAAAGATAACACACACAAGCAACCGATAGTTTCACTGTGTCACTGTTCGTACAATCATTAAATATTGTAGAACAAAATAGATACAGGTTTCATTATGACACTACATTTGCAGTAAATATAAAAATCTCTGTTAAAGTTCTGCCAATAAATCTCATTATCTTGAAACTTTCATGAGTTACTGTAAACATGGAAGAGTGTGTCTGTTTCCATTACAGTTTATTATCATGTTAAGCAGTTGTATTAACTGATAGTCAGATCATTGTAAGGAAATGAATAGACGCTCATCTGAAATGTAATGTGTGAATTTCCTTTTGAAATACTTGTTCTTTCAATGTTAAGTTGTGTCATTTTGAACAGGTGATTTTTGTTGAATGAACAAATGATCTAAGTTTTATGTGTATCGTGTCCAAGCAATTAAGAAAATGGTTATTTTTGAAAAAGTGCATTTTGATTATTGGTCGTGAGTTTTGTGTCTAGAGTTGTACAAAATGACATCAAGGATCTGAAAATAGTGACAAAGTGATTGTAAAAAACTGTAAAATGAGAAAATATAAGCAAATAAACAAAATTTAACCTACGGCAAAATTAATGCAATTTGATAAAGAGAGATATGAAATAAACACGTCTTTAGGTTTTTCAGGTATACAAGTATACAGTATATTCAACTGAGAAATACTACAGAAATTAAAGTTATCAAATGAAACATAACACTGGATAGTTTTCATTGCAAACATTTCTTTGTCTTTTGTTCTTTTATTAACATGACAGACAGAACATGGCAGCAGAAATATTAGACTACTGTCACTTTAAGAGTTTATGCAGATAATAAAAACCAGCCGGGGTCACAAAGACAAGAATCCAGCACACACACCGAAACCAAAATATTTCAATCAATACCCTCTAAGACCAGAAAGCCAGGGGTGTGTTTCTCAGTACAACGACACGACTCGCTGCTAAACTACCACAGTGCATTGTTGAAGAAAACAACTAACGTTAGCTAGTCACGACTGTTTTCACGAAACGATTGTCGCAAATTGGCGACAATAACTTGTTTTAATGAAATTGTTTGAGATCGAATTAATGCTAAATGTTTTGATATAATTTACAGACATGGCATCTGAGGAATATTTCTCATATTTCTCAGTTATTTCGCTTTTTCCAGATTGGCTCCTTGTATATAGAGCACGTTCGCACATGCGCACTCTTCAAAAACGGTGCTTTAAATCTTCTGACAAACTCAAAGATGTAAATGACATTTGATTTAATTAATAATTTGACATTAATTTGTTTTTTAATTTAACATTTAATAATTTGTATTGTAAATAAAAGACACAAGTTGCACTGATTGTCAGCTTTTTTGATGCTGTTTGCGAGTGTGTGTTGGACCGATGGTTTCGGGAAACACCGACTCGTTGAACTGATGATAACGACCAAACTAGCGACCATAGTTGGAAAACGATGCTTTCGGGTAACACACAACCAGTCTGAACTGAGTGGGAGACCAGGTAAGATCAGTAAACCAGTTTAGACGCTATTTAATAAGCTAATTTAATATTTCATCAGGATACATTACTCCCATCCCTTCATTGATTGTGTTGTACAAATGGTTTAAAGCAACGTGTTTTGCATGTTATTTCAGTTTAACAAGGTCATTATGATCTGAGGAAGTGGCTGCTAGTCACAGGAAATGCTTGTCTTGCTCAATATCAAGATGTCAAACACACACAGAATAGAAACATTAGACTCCTGGTAGATTAGGTGCTAGGACTCGATCATTTCACATAGTAAACTGAGTGACAAGATTGGATATGACGATTACTCTTATATATATATATATATATATATATATATATATATATATATATATATATATATAAATGCTAATTAAAATTAGCAGATAAAAAAACACAAAGCCACAACTAAGAGATTTTATCATTGACGTTAGACTATGTTAGACTATCTTTTTGACTTTTTTTCTTTATAAAGCTCTTTATGAAG
Organism: Hybognathus amarus; assembly: GCA_030378365.1. Taxonomy (NCBI): domain Eukaryota; kingdom Metazoa; phylum Chordata; class Actinopteri; order Cypriniformes; family Leuciscidae; genus Hybognathus; species Hybognathus amarus. The sequence continues at coordinate 51,303 of JAQIUQ010001539.1, forward strand.
CTGTTTTTTCTCTTTGTAGTATTAATTGTTAAGCCATCTTGAGGCACTACAGACTCCAGACATATTTCGACTGTGAGACAGTTGAGCAAAGCTCATATTGCGGTTTCTGAATAGCAATTGAGGAAAAAGTTGCTAAATTATCACTGAAAATCAACCAAATAAAAAAAATCTGACTTGTAAAACGTGTTTGAGAAAACTTTGTTTAAGAGAAGTGAAATTTAGAAAGCAGAAATCAGTTTTTGCACTTGAGAGGAAGTTTAGTGCTTTAACATTAATAGTTTAGTTTTGATGTGAGAGTATTTTCAATGGGAATGTATATATATATAGCCTTGCCACAGAACCAAGATCACATGCCATCTTTGTCCTTTTGAGTTTGTTTCTCAACATTATTATTTAGGCTAAAATAAGTGTGTTATTTGTGCGCACGGCTTGTAAATAGTATGCGGTTGTTTGTTCGCTGTTTATGCGGTTGTTTTGTTCGCTGTGTACATAGTAAGCCTGTGTTTGTTCGCTGTTTATTTCATCTCACAATGTCAAGCAGCGTCGCTATGGAACAATGCTAAAGGCCACACTGATTTGCAGCTGTAACCACGTGTGAGGAGTGACATTTTCACACCCGCTCACATCAGACCTAGCTGTGGTTTTACTGTGACACATGTGTGAAAATAAAACCAAAGTCTGTGCCACGTTATTTAGCACTCATACTGTACATTCAACAGCAAACTCTGGCCAAGACATCGGCGGACTGACTGGCACATTGGTGCAAACAAGAATTGATAAAGAATACAAGAGATAGAAACGAAGGAATGAAAAGAATAACAGGAAGGAAGTGAAAGAGCAGAGAGAGAAATGAGAGAAAAACTGTCACGAGATCATACAAACAAAAGTTTGAGTCCTAAAGCCAAACAGCAGTCATCCGAGATCCTCTTCAAACCAACACTATAGAGATCAATAGAAATATAATACCAGCTTACTAGTGCTAAGTGCAACCTAAAGTGAGGGGAAATCTGCAAGCCACGACATGTTCATAAAGGCAAGAGAAATGAAAGTATCTGCATGTAAAACTTACAAACCTTATTATTCTATCTTCAGATAAACATAAATAGAAATACTAAGGTTTTTATATATATTTGAATGTAGCCTATAACCTATAGATATAGGTGACGACTACAGCTATTATTACAATATTTTTATAATATATATATAATTATATATAAAATATAAAAACTTCAGCTTTGTTACCAAGAACTTTCATATTTTATTTATGTTTAATAATTAATCCATTGTATATAGTAACAACTTGATAATTAAAGCTGCAAGCAGTAATGAAAAGGACCCTCGCACCACCTGGCAGTTTTAGGAAGACAGAGCACGGTGGGCAGTGTGTATTGATAATAAATATAGGAGGACTATGTCAAAGTATTTGTATTTGCACACTTCCTGCTACCAGCAGGTGGCGCTATTGGTATAACCAAATATGAGCATGGTCATGTGTTCAGGACAGGACTCTTATCAAACATGTGAAGTTTGGGGCAGATTGGACATTGTATGCCTGAGTTAATGCAGACTGTCTGTGGTTGCCTAGCAACATCGGAACTGCAAGCAATATTGAACTATATGACATATTCATGAACAAATCAACAAAAGGCTGAAACTGGGTGTACATTTGTCAGGCCGCCAAGGGCACACCCTTCGACGAAAATTCAAGATCTTCGCAATTTAACGTCGCAAGGATTACACTCACCAAATTTAAAGAGGATAAGATCAAAACTGTAGGAGACGTTTGTTAAAGTACAACATCAGGAAATTCACGAAAAATGCACAAAATCTAGGAGGAAGTTAAAAATAGCTGACTTCCTGTTGTGTTTAGGGCTATGCTCCAGAGACTTTTTTGTAGGTATTGGGTCATTACATGTATGTACCAAATTTCATACCTGTACATGAAACGTAGAGCTGGGGCAAAATGTGGGGGCAATAATTTAAAGAATTTGCCCCACCCAATTTTGAAAACCATATCACATGTAAATTTTCACCACTTCTGAAGCATGTGACAACAAACATGTTACTCACATGTTATTCACGTGTTGCTTAGTGTTACTCACGTGTTACTCACGTGGTACTCACGTGTTACTCACGTGTTACTCACGTGTTATTCACGTGTTGCTCAGTGTTATTCACGTGTTGCTCAGTGTTATTCACGTGTTGCTCAGTGTTATTCACGTGTTGCTCAGTGTTACTCACGTATTACTCAGTGTTACTCACGTGGTACTCACGTGTTACTCAGTGGTACTCACGTGTTACTCACGTGTTATTCACGTGTTGCTCAGTGTTATTCACGTGTTGCTCAGTGTTATTCACGTGTTGCTCAGTGTTACTCACGTATTACTCAGTGTTACTCACGTGTTATTCACATGTTACTCAGTGTTATTTACGTGTTACTCAGTGTTATTCACGTGTTGCTCAGTGTTACTCACATGTTACTCACATGTTACTCAGTGTTATTCACGTGTTACTCAGTGTTACTCAGTGTTATTCACGTGTTATTCACGTGTTATTCACGTGTTGCTCAGTGTTATTCACGTGTTGCTCAGTGTTATTCACGTGTTGCTCAGTGTTATTCACGTGTTGCTCAGTGTTACTCACGTATTACTCAGTGTTACTCACGGTGGTACTCACGTGTTATTCACGTGGACTCACGTGTTATTCACGTGTTATTCACGTGTTGCTCAGTGTTATTCACGTGTTGCTCAGTGTTATTCACGTGTTGCTCAGTGTTACTCACGTATTACTCAGTGTTACTCACGTGTTATTCACATGTTACTCAGTGTTATTTACGTGTTACTCAGTGTTATTCACGTGTTGCTCAGTGTTACTCACATGTTACTCACATGTTACTCAGTGTTATTCACGTGTTACTCAGTGTTACTCAGTGTTATTCACGTGTTACACAGTGTTATTCACGTGTTACTCAGTGTTATTCACGTGTTACTCAGTGTTATTCACGTGTGACTCAGTGTTACTCAGTGTTATTCACGTGTTACTCAGTGTAATTTACATGTTATTCAGTGTTACTCAGTGTTATTCATGTGTTACTCAGTGTTAGTGTAATTTACATGTTAATCAGTGTTACTCAGTGTTACTCAGTGTTACTCACGTGTTACTAGCTTACAGCGTTACTCAGTGTTACTCAGTGTTACTCACGTGTTACTCACCACGTGTTACTCACGTGTTACTCACGTGTTACTCAGTGTTATTCACGTGTTACTCAGTGTTACTCAGTGTTATTCATGTGTTACTCAGTGTTACTCAGTGTAATTTACATGTTATTCAGTGTTACTCAGTGTTACTCAGTGTTACTCAGTGTTACTCAGTGTTACTCAGTGTTACTCAGTGTAATTTACATGTTATTCAGTGTTACTCACGTGTTATTCACGTGTTACTCAGTGTTATTCACATGTTACTCAGTGTTAGTCAGTGTTACTCACATGTTACTCAGTGTTACTCACGTTATTCAGTGTTACTCGCGTGTTATACACGTGTCACTCAGTGTTACTTGCGTGTTATTCACGTGTTACTCAGTGTTACACTTGTGTTACTCAGTGATACATGTGTGTCACTCGCATTACTCGATGTTACTCAGTGTTGTTCGTGTGTCGGACTGACTAACTTCCAAACAGGGTTTTTCAAATATCGCTTGCCCACCTTTAAGTTGGGCAAATTATGTAAAAATAATAACATTATAATCAGGGTTTGAAATTCACTTTTTCACTCACCGACCATTTTTGCTACTAAATGTTTAAGTTACCAGCCATTCAGAACTTCTACTAGCCCCAAAGAAAAAAAAAGAAATACAACAGATTAAGACTGATATGTGCAGATTCTGTGCAATACGCTTTATTTAATATTTCATGATGACTAAATCTGTGCTGATTTGGATACACAAACTTCCCTAGCAGAGTGAGTAAACATAACAAGTAACACACTAAATTGTCTTGTGACTTGACAGCGTTACCCGCCACAGTTGATTTTTACCCACATTTGGCGGTGGGCAAGTGTTCATTTCGAACCCTGATTATAATAATTATAATAATATCCCAATATATAACAACACATCGCAAGGCGTTTCCACTCAGATGTCAAATAGACATTTCAAAAATGTATATCGGACTTTTTAAAGACGTTTATCAGATTGTTTGACGTTTATTCGATTTCTTTATTACTGATCTGCCTGCATTTACACCATTACATGAGAACTGAACCGAGGACAATGACATCACTGTTTCACAGAGCGGCGGAATTTAATTAACTGAATAACTTTATTACAACAGAAATGAACTCACTGAACTTACTTAAGCTGGACTGACACTATTTTTCTTCAAGATCTGCTGCTATATAGCAGAAACAACCTTGGTTGCAATATTTTCCTGTTATCACTGTAAAGATGCTTTGAAACTCTCTATTGTGACTATAGGTGTCTTGAAGTGACTTGATTAGAAGCTTTCCAGACGAAGTGCTCTTTATAAGACACGTGTGCTGTCTGGGAATTGTTGTTTTTTACACAAGCATCTCATCAGCCATCAGATATTCCCTTATATTTACTGTAATCCATGGGAATGCTGTATCCGAGTATCTTTACTGGTACTATCATACTATGGCTCTCCTTCCCTACCAAAGTGACTGACGTCATCTGTGAAGTTATCAGTCGTAGTGAATAAACATCAGCACTACAGTGTTATTGCGGTAATGCATTGCTTGTAACTAGGTTGAGTTGTACGTTGTAATGGACTATTTTTCTTAGTGGAATCTATAGGATAATATACAGGTAAAATAATAAAATGGTGTTTTGGTTGGCTTACACATAATGACAATAGTAGCACCATTTTACTGTAGTTTACACCACAAGGTTTACACCACAAGCGTCTAAGATAATCTAGAGGCAAAGGAAGAGCTGCAGATGACCCAGTTGTTATAAAAACACTAGCAGAAACACATTGAGCAGTAGAAACGTAAATTCGATAGGCTACTTTCACTAAAACACTGCAGAAAACAACAATGCTGCAAAAATAGTTATTTTATTATCTACTTATAGATAATTTTATTATCTAGTTTTTTCATCTACATCATTATTAATCAGCATGGTAAGAGCATTCCATAATAATCATATTGTTATAATTGGGGAAATGATTTGTAAATGGCAAAGAAACACAACAAACTTTGAACTTTCTGCTCATAATGATGGCGTTTTGATTATAAAGTACATTGTTTGTTTGGTTTTAGTAGATACTTATTTTAAGCAAAATATAAAAATGGTCTAGAGGAAAACCCCAGAACACACATTCAGTATGTTTTTATCTTTGTATATAATAATAAGTAATTGAATACCCATGCTATAGGCCCTATCAAACGCCAAGAGTTGCAGGCAGCGGCCTCAGTCATTAATTAAATATAGCTAGGGCATCATTGTGTGCCGTTAGCACAGTAAACAATACAGTGTTTGTTCTTGAGCAGGAGGATTTTTTTATTCGTTTATTTTATTTTTTTGTGACTACATTACAAATAAAGTCCCTCGACTACTCTCTTATGCCATACTGTAAAACAAAAAAAATATATATGAAGGAGATCATTTGAATGTGTGAGCGCATGGGCCTACATTTATAAACACTCGCTTTTATAATTATTTTTTAAACAACAAAATGTGAGCCATTTTGAATCTTAAGATATTTTATAGTCCAATTGACGCAGGCTATTTTTTTTTTTAATAAATAAAGATTAAACTGAAAAACAGCCCAGACGAGAGCGCGTTTTCAGGGAATCAACTAACACTTTGCCCAGCAGATTTGGGAAATGACATGGAAACCACGGGTCTGTTCCAGAAATGATCCATCCGCTTGAATAATAATAGCCAACAGATCAAAAAACACTCAAGCGGCGATTATTTAAAACATACTGTATGTTATTTAAAACATACTGACTATTTACTGAATATTTCAGAAATCCCACTTCACATTAAAGGACGCACGCGCTCATAAACAGAGATAGGTGACGTTAGACATATCGTTAGCACAAGGCAAGCAGCTTTAGCAATATGATACTCACCCAAACCAAAGGCACATTGGCACAATAAGGCGTAAAACACCCAAACTGGAATACAGGGTCATTTAACATTGTCGCAAACCGGTTTCCCCAAGCTCTCAGGCCGACTTCAGATGTGCGTCCGAAACCCGAACAACATTTCCTGACTCGGTCGCCTCGAGACGTGCGCTTTAGCTCGACTGGACTCTCTCCGGGCGGGTTGCCAAATATTCAGATCCACCCTGAGTGACACAGCGATGCGCTTCCCGTTAATCCATTATACACTGAGTGCGTTATTTTCTTATTTAATTTGTAAATATGTGTTTCTAATATGTGAATATTGCTCTGTATTTTTAAGCTTTTCGTGTTTAGTGTGATCTGGCAACCCGTGTAAAAGATAGGCCTATGGTGCTTTCAACCTTATCACACACGCACACGCACACGCACACGCACACACACACACACACACACACACACACACACACAGATGAAAGTAGAGCTTACCTGCATGTTTGGTAACATCAGTTTCGATGTTACTCACCATAGATAGATAGGCTATTATGTATTGAGAGAGTTAGGTCTAACTATCAGAATGTTTTGTGATATTCCTGTTATTTTGGGACGTCAATGACTACTAAACACCATTTCAACTGGAAAAAAAAACAGTGGATCAGCTTATTAAAAATTATGTAGGAACAGCAATTTACAAAGTTTTTAAAACATCTTGTGGTGATTAGAATGTTAAAAGGTTTCACTGTTGTTTTTACCCACAAAATGTTTTGTGTGTGTGTATTTGTATTTTATTTATTTTTGGTGTGACCCATGTTATTTTGTAGGCTATTCTAATAAATAAGCTTATTATTACAGCAAAAGTATAGGGCTAAAGTTCACAACAAGCAAAGTAAGCAGTAGCATAAAGAAATCAGGTTTCAGGTTTGTAGGTTTTCAAAGTACATAAGTGTAATAATCAAAAGTGTAATAACACTGCACAGTCTTTATTGACAATGTTGATCCCTGTTAAAGAGCAGGTAAAATTAAAAGAGCTGGTAAATGCGGTCGCTTTATGACAAAGCTTGAATCCGATGATGCACAGCCGCTTTCTCAACTGTTTATGTTCACTTGAGACATAACTGGATGTTTTATACTTGCCAAGGTATATCATTATTGTTAACATTATTGTTGTGCTTGAACGGTCAAAACTTGCTTGGATGTTCAAACTGGCAAGCCTTGCTTTAAACACATAAAATTGACAAGCTTTCCTGAGTTCTCTGGCTTCGGGGCTTGTGTACGCGTGTGTGTGTGTGTGTGTGTGTGTGTGTGTGTGTGTGTGTGTGTGTGTGTGTGTGTGTGTGTGTGTGTTTGTGCAGTCAGTGTTGCCAGATTGGAACAGTGATTTCTAGCCCAAAATCTCACCAAAACCCGCCCACTCCAAGAAAAACCCGCCCAAAACTTTCCTGCCGAGATAATGTGTTACAATTTCATGTCATTCACCATTTTTTATCTCCTGTGTGTGTGTGCAGTGTGTGTTACATTAGTTTCAGATTAACTAACCTGTTCAATAAACTATTTATAACATGCATTCGCCTGATCAATATTGAGCATTCAGATGGGACTTGTGGAGCGCTCCAAAAGTCGGATTATGCTTTTATTTCTAATTTTCGATGAATGGAAACTGACAGTAAACAAGGGGATGTCTTATCCAGGAGCTCCCTGTGGACAGTATTGGGGAATTTTTGCTAAGCCAATGAAAGTTTATGGGATTTTTTTCATTTATGATTATTTATTCGAAGACTGTAAGTCCAATCAGTTTTTTTTTAGTTTTTTTTAGTTTGAAACTCCATGTGGAACTACAACTCCATTTGAAACAGGCCCATGGTGTGTGTGTGTGAGAGAGAAGAGAGAGAGAGAGAGAGAGAGAGAGAGAGAGAGAGAGAGAGAGAGAGAGAGAGAGAGAGAGAGAGAGAGAGAGATCGGTGTGTGTAGCATTAAAGCTCTAGGAGGAGTAGCAGTCTGAAAATTTAGTCTCAGAATAATTATATTTAAAAATAACATTATAATATGTTGTATAATATGTATAATATGTACTATCTCCAGCCAACATAAATAATTATGTTGCAAGAACATTCTGTTATATAAAGAATGCTGTATCTTAATCTTTACAGAACATTGATTAAAGCTGTGGGAAAGTCCTGTTATAGCTGGGTTGCCAGATTTACTGCTGTTTATTAACACAGATTTCAGAAGTGAACCTATGAAACACACGTGACACTTTGCCCAAATATAAATGTGACAATTTGGCCCAACCAACACTTAACAACACAGCTGAAATTTACCTTCCTTCTTTATATAATCTCATAAAGAAATCTCTATAATATGAGTTTGTCTTAATGTCAGTGCTGTTGCTCAAAATGTTTTGTTTAGATGGAGTTTTAGTTTAGTTTTGGATGACATAATTCATTTTAAGATGCTGAAATAGCCCTTATTGAATGAACAACATGTATTGAGTTTCAGGGAGGTGATATTGTTGGCAGGAAAATATAACTTGCATGCAAGAACTGTGATTCAAAGTCCTGTAACTTTAATGATCTTTTGAGTTCTCTGCCTTGAGCGGGAAACCTGTAAGTCATTGAAGAAATAATTCTGAGAATTTAACAATAAGTTACAGGATTTACAATTATTCTTTGCTGTCTTTAGAAGCTTTCTCACTTACGTAGATTCAACTACATGATTAATTTGGTTATTTATGTTTATGAATATTGCAGGAAAAGGCATAGGATCAGTTTGGAAGATATAGATTAAAAAAAGAGCTGCAAGCATTTTGAGAAAAAGCAGCATGACGTCTGTCTCTGCATTTTCACCAGCTTTGTGTATAAATAAAATTATATGATCAATATGACAACATGTTTGCTCTATTACGTTGACACATCAAATAATTTTATCAATTTCAACTTATATTTATTTTTTTTATGTTTTGACTTGAAAAGCCAATTAGATTTTACTGAACTTGACTTTTCTAGTTGAATAGGGTGTTTTTACACTGAAGTGAACAAACTGATTTCCTCCATTTTCAGAGACATTCAGTTCTATTATTTGTCACATCCGTGCCACCACAACCACAGCATTCTGCACTTCAGCACTTTTATACTGTCTTTCAACACGTGTCAAACCACACTGAGTAGGAACTTGAAGACAGACACATGATCGTTTTGGTTGCCTGAAAAGTTTTTTCAAAACGGTCTCCAAGTAAACAATGAAACACAGAATCTCTTTAGACGATGATGATCCATGTGAATGGGGATCATTTTGATAATGGTGTTGTCTGTGCGCGGAAAACTCAAAGAAAAACTTCCCGTTTTTAAGCATATCGTTGTCGAGTTAACAAACCATTTTATATTGTTCACTCGAGCCAGCAAAGGGGAGGAAGGAAAAGTAAGAGAAGGATGATGAGTAAGAGGAGGAGGAGGAGGTGAAAGAGGAGGAGAAGGAAGAGAAAGGAGGAAGAGGAGGAGGAGAAAGAGGAGGAGGGAGAGAAGGAAGAGGAGGAGGAAGAGAAGGAAGAGGAGGAGAAGGAGGAGAAGGAGGAGAAGGAAGAGAAAGGAGGAAGTAAATGAAGAGGAGGAGGGAGAGAAGGAAGAGGAAGAGAAGGAGGAGGAGGAGAAGGAAGAGAAAGGAGGAAGTGAAAGAAGAAGATGAGGAGGGGGAGGAGTAGGTGACGGAATAGGAGGAGGAGGAGAAGGAAAAGGAGGAGGGCCCGCACAGAGTACGACCTTGAGGCGGATGGGCTACAACAGCAGAAGACCCCACCGGGTACCACTCATCTCCACTACAAATAGGAAAAAGAGGCGACAATTTGCAAGAACTCACCAAATTGGACAGTTGAAGACTGGAAAAATGTTGCCTGGTCTGATGAGCCTCGATTTCTGTTGAGATATTCAGATGGTAGAGTCAGAATTTGGCTTAAACAGAATGAGAACATGGATCCATCATGCCTTGTTACCACTGTGCAGGCTGGTGGTGGTGTAATGGTGTGGGGATGTTTTCTTGGCACACTTTAGGCCCCTTGTGCCAATTGGGCATCGTTTCCGTTTATGGCCACCATGTCCCCATCCTCTGATGGCTACTTCCAGCAGGATAATGCACCATGTCACAAAGCTCGAATCATTTCAAATTGGTTTCTTGAAAACCAATGACAATGAGTTCACTGTACTAAAATGGCCCCACAGTCACCAGATCTCAACCCAATAGAGCATCTTTGAGATGTGGTGGAACGGGAGCTTCGTGCCTTGGATGTGCTTCCCACAAATCTCCATCAACTGCAAGATGCTATCCTATCAATATGGGCCAACATTTCTAAAGAATGCTTTCAGCACCTTGTTGAATCAATGCCATGTAGAATTAAGGCAGTTCTGAAGGCGAAAGGGGGTCAAACACAGTATTAGTATGGTGTTCCTAACAATCCTTTTGGTGAGTGTATATGCACACAACAATAATAGTATCCTCTTGATATTAATTTTAAAACTTTTTTTTTTCCATTGTTTAACACAGGATCATCCAGTGCTCAGATTTCCAGCAGCGCGTCCAGCTCAGGCTTTTATATGGTCATGGTCGAGTCATGTGCTTTCCTCATATTTTTTTCTTGACTGCCTCACATTGTTCCAGTTAACATTTTCCTTCTTGGCCTCGTGGCTCGTGCATAGCAAGATGCTGAGGACACAGTCTTGTGGCGTTGGAAACGTCTGTGTATTCGACAAGCCCAACCCCACAGTTCTTTAATGATCTCTGAGATCCTCAGACGAGTGGACCATTAATGGACGTGACAAACATCAGCAGGTATTTCCTTTCACTCTCTCGTTCTTTAAATGTGACTTACTGTAAACGGTTCAGGACTCAGTCAGTGTAACTGTTAGAAAAGCCATATGTGGACAGTGTTTATCTAAAGAGAATCTAACCACTTTAACAACACACACAGGGTATGATCGTTTGACAAGACAGATGTTTTCTCAGATTAACTAGAGGAAACAGTGAATCACCACATCAGCTGCCAGGAATTCTTTCATTTTGCATTTAGGAGAAAGACTGAAACACTTTATGAATGGACATATTATGTAGATCCTTTATTCCGAGCTATTAAAAGGAGGTAAGGAGTGATGTTGGTTGAGAATAACTAGGTTCATGTTTGCTGTGTGTGAGAAGGTGAGATGGAAAGTAAATTCTGAACCAGCTTGGACTCGCTGATGAAGTGTGACACACCCTGCATTATTCAGGAGAGAAAATGGAGGACAGCTGCATGTGTTCTGGACCAGACGGGATAAATAGTGTTTGCTGACGGGACGTCACCTCCGGCCGGCTCTGTTGCATAATAAGAAACTTAAGCACAGTTTAAATCCCTAGGAGGAAGAAGCCCGCCAATCCAAGACACACGACTGTGCCAAGGAGTTTGTGTGAGAGTCAAGCTCAGAGAATCCAAACCTTCAGGTCTGAACTTGCCAAAGAAAGCCAAATCAAAAGGTAAAGTTACCCTGTTTTGATTATAGGCGTGAGTACTTGAATGTAATACTGTAAGAGAAAGACAGTGCTTTAAACATGCGGATGATGCAGCTGTCTGTGAACTGTTGAAAATGTACAGTGTCTGTTTTTTTTAAATATTTAACGGACAAGTTCAGTATTTGACAATAAAGCCCTGTTTTAAGATCGTTCTGATGAAATAGAATGGTTACGATTGTTTTTTAAACACATGCTGAAAAAAGGGGGAAAAAGGATAAGTTGTATCTGTAAATGGAACTTGTATCTCTACAATGGTAGCATAGGTACACAGGAACAAGCCTTCATAAAATGCATAAAACTTTAGTTTACAAAGACGTGAAACTCACCGAGAGGTCTGAGGTGTTCACTGATATGCTCACACAAAAATCGCCTCAAAAGATGCTTTCCAACAGGTTTTACCATTCGTTGTAAAACTGTGCTACCACAGAAACTGAAAATTCTCAGGACAGCAGCATCTGTCTAAAAAACAATCTTAACCATTCTATTTCATCAGAAACAATCTTAAAACAGGGCTTTAATTGTAAAAATGTCACTGCAATTTCTGCTCTAATTTCTCAGAAACTGGCCAGTAAATGTCAATAGAAGAAATGGTTCTAAATAGAACTTTAAAGTGTTTTGTTCTGTCTTCATATATATAACCTTTTAGGCGTTCCCGTCTTGGATCTAGTTTTAATGAATACATTTTGTTTAAAATATTATTATTTAAAGGGGGGTTGACTGCTTTTTTCTTTGCATGATTGTATTTATGGGGTGCAATATAACATGTATTCGTGGTTTTTCTTTTTTTAAGTCTTATTTTTCATAAACTTCACCTTTATTGTCAGCCGCGTTCTCCTCTGTCCCCTGAACGAGCGGTTCACTTCCTGTTTCTATGAAAACACTCCCTCAGAAACACCCAATGGGCTCAGATTGGTTAGTTTGGGCCGGTGTGTTGTGATTGGCTAAACTGTCGCTCACGTTGCCCTGAAGATGAACGCCCATTACCTTTCACGGGTGAAACGGGCATGTCATGAGCTCCGGTCCAGATGTAAATATGTGTCGAACTGCAATATCAGTTTGAGGCAGAATCAGACCGAGAAAGCAGCGATGAAGAGAGTCAAACAGAACCTCACCACACACGGCTCTTACTAAACGTTTCTGAATGATAATTTGCTACATTTTTTAACTTTATACACGTTTGTTTTACACAATAGCAACTGACTGGCTACTAATGTGATACTCAAACAGCATTGGCATTTTTACGTTCTTGATCAAATCGAAAATAACGTCATAAAGCATATATACATGAAAAATATGTTTAAAACAGTAGTACTTATAGAAAATTCAGGTCCATAATGTTTGTACGCATTTGTCGTAGACACAAAATAGCATAGTCTAACAAGTAGTGGCTAAAGCCAGCGCTGGCATTTGAAAAAAATAAAAAATAAAACACAACGCTACATCTTGAATTATACATGCAAATACACTTAAAATGATGAAGTCTTAGCCTACTTACAGATTGTGGCCCAACAACTGCTGCCTCTTGTGTTAAAGTCGGAACTGCTTCATGTTTTAGTAACAGTTTCTTGTTGAATCCGGTGTTGAACTCGCTAGATTACGATCGTCATTTTCAGGAACATAATCAAACATAAATTGTATCCATTGTTGAGGAAGAATAGCGTCCATGGGAAGCCCGAACACAGAAGACCTGACAGCTGCGTGAACAACACACTCTGACGAGTTCGACGTGCCTCAGAAATATGTGCATTGCGCATGCCATTTTCTGCATATTCTGAGGGAGGGGTTGATGCAAATGTGTAGGTTAGTGACGTACCATAACCCAGCTGTAGTCCCAATTCGAGTCGTTTTTGTAGACAATTATACTTCCTGATTTTTAAAAGACGATATTTCTGCTTACGCTGAACTTTCAGCGCTGCAACTTTGCAGATACTGTTCATGCACCAACAGCAACATTACACACTATTTAAAATGAAAAAAGTGAAATCGCAGTCAACACCCCCTTTAAAGGTAGGGTAGGCAATTTCAGAGCGGCTAGCAATAGCAAGCTTGACTGCACACTCAGACTCAAATCACTTAACAGTACAATAATAATGAACGTAAACAACGGACAGCTCTTGCTCGTACCACCTGACTGCTGCGATGATTGTTTTTTTTTTTTGTCCTGTGACTTCCACAGAATATACATGTCCATGTTTTAATATTTAGACCACTTTCTATTATTTGTGCTATCAGGATGTGAAGCGAGTTTCAACCAGAATAACAAAGATGTATGAGACACATAGAGGGGCGAGAAGGCGCCTCCTAGTGGTCTAACCCTAACCCTACCCCAGACCTAAACCTACCCATAACCGAAGCGTGTTATATTGACGCTAAAGGGTGCCATGTGCGTTGAATGTATACGCATTGGCAAAAGCATTAGTATATGATGCCTTGGGATGAGAATGCGTTGGTTTAACAATGGATATAAATGTGTTAAATGCTTTCAGTTGTAGATGTGACCTGATAGACTGATGTGTTCACTGTGTTTCCCTGGTTGTTGTTCTTTTCAGCTGAGACGCCAGCTCATGAACACCATGGCACCGCTGAAAGTGGGCCGCACATCAGACTGTCAGAGGACTGATCCTGCTTTATTGTCCTTTCTACATCTTGCATTGGCTGACTAACCAATCAGAGCGCCACTCTTGTTCACGCATCACTGAAACACCCTGTGGGTTGCAGATCTGTCACTGGTAAGGGGATTGGCTCATTCCTCCTGTGTAGACTGAGTTTGTAAGGCACAATCTGAGAGATGTTGCCTTCTAAGAATCGGTCTTGAAGGCAAATTCAAAGTATCCTTTAGCGAAATGGATAGCAACAAGCTCAGAGATAATCATCCAAGATGGCGTAGCTATATCAACATAATTGATTCATTACTAAAATCAATAGTTCTGATTCAAAATGGACCAATGTACCCCAGTATTTTAATTTATTCTATATGTTTTTATGCTTAAAGGCCTTGAAATGATGTTTAGATAACACTGGATTCTATTGAAATTAACAGTAAATCAAATCTGGCGTGAAAGAAGAGCTGCAAATCGTAACTTGTCAGGACACTGCATTAGCCGTCAGCAGACACAAGGCAGTGCACTGGGTTTGGGACAGAGCCATGACTGTGGCTCTCGCTCAACAAGATCTCATTCAGATACTGATGTAAGACGCTCTAGCGAAGATCCTTCCAACAGCAGACTTTTCAATAGAGGGAATGCATTGACGTCACTTTCCCGCTGGATCAACCCCCCTCAGCCTGACTGAGCGGCAAAAGATCTGCTGCGTGACTGGATTTAATAGGGGAAACTGCGAAAATGCTACTAAAATAAACAATTTTACCAATTTAAACTAAATGTTGTACTCAATAAAGTGTTCCTTACAACCTACTAAAGATCCAGTGATCCATGGATATTGACATGCAGCCAGGAATCGTGTCGCCTGACATTTATGTTTGCCTGATTTCGACGCCGGGGAAATAAAAGCAATATAGACGTAAACATAAAGCAAATTTGCCTGTAAACGCTTTATATAGGCCTAAATACAATATAGGTAGGTCTAAATTTCAGGTGATTACTTATATCAGTGTTATATATAGCTTATATATCATCATATCGTCCAGCCATAAAACTTTATAGTTTTTTTTTGTTTGGTCAGTGTTTATTAAAAAACATCCAATAATGCAGAATATGCAATGATACATATTTAATTGAGAAGTTGTTAATATATATAACAATACAAAATATAAGGGTATGGTTTTACAGCTAAATCCAGCATATTGACACAAAATGATAACTGCAAATCCACCTTTCGCTGACTGGAGTCCAGTTGTTTCTGTGAATTGCAGCGATCCATTTGCTCCTCTTTCTATCGCAGTCTGTAAAAATATACCTAAAATTTTTTGGTCAAATCTAGTTGTACAGTCAATCGCAAAGCTCTTTCCCACTTTATATGTGTTGTGTTTGTTTTTCGCGGCATTCCCGCTGAAAACAAATACAGCCGCTCAGTGTTTTTGCCACTCACTGTGAGAAACTGCAGGCACTCCGGCCGACGGTGACGTCACGCACATTCCCTCTATATCAGTATATCTCAGTAATGACACTCCCATGGGACCAGTTTTGTTTTTTAGGATTAGAAGAGTAGGCCTATTTTTACCAATATACATAAGCAGTAAGGTAGAGAGGCTGTGCTGTACCTATCGTGAATAAGTAACGGCTGAAGGGCGTTGTTAGGCTTGAGTTATTTATACAGCAGTTACTAATTCACGATACAGAACTTGCCTCGAGTACCTTATTGCTTTCATAAAACGGTTACAACACAATACAAATATTAAAGTAAAAAAAATATGTATTAGTGCAACTTTCATAAGTAAAATCACTAAAAGCCTTTCTTCCGCTAGAAAATAAAATAGTCCCTGACCGTGAACAGCAACAACGATCCAAATGTGTAATATGCAAGAAAGCTCAAGTAAACACAACATGGGAAATGCAGTGTTGCGCCGTGATACATGAATCTCAGAACTGTTTTATAATTATATTTAGGATATTTATTTATTAATCTTTTTACTTTCATATTTAATGAATAATCTGTTGTTGTTTTTTTATCTGCCTACACACTTTATCTGTTATGTTTTATATAATGTTTTTGTCTCGTCTACATTTCCAATAAATTTCGATCTTATTCTTCTGTCTCGCACATGCAGGTCTCACAGAATCCCTGTCAGAGATGATCCTGTGCAGTCAGATGAGTTTTGTAGTGTTGTTCTGCATACTGTGGCTCGCCTCTCTGCAGTCCTGCGCTCCGAATTCAAGGTGGCCTACGTGACCGAGCGCAGCGTGTACATGTGCACGTGTGCGCAGGATCTGGGCTTCTGTGAGAAGATGAACTCCAGCGAGTGCAACAACTGTAAGGATCAGTCGTCAGTGTTGCAAAGGGCCGAGAACCCCAGTCCGGTTCAGAAGAAGCGCCTGACGGTGTGGTACACCTCGCCTCTGAACGTGGCCCTCCTGCTCAACAACTCGGAGGTCCGGCACCTGTCGCTGGTCCAGTGCAAACCCGCGACGACCGTCCCGTCCCGGTTGAGTACTTCACAGTGCAGCGATTGGAGACGCTAACGGTCACATACCCGTTCTGGAGGCCCGGACAGACTCACGACGTCTTCATAGGGAAAGACAGGGACGCTCCGTATCAGGAGGAGGCGAGGATCGCTGTCATTCA
The DNA here is from genome assembly GCA_030378365.1 of Hybognathus amarus. Classification (NCBI taxonomy): domain Eukaryota; kingdom Metazoa; phylum Chordata; class Actinopteri; order Cypriniformes; family Leuciscidae; genus Hybognathus; species Hybognathus amarus. The sequence goes on from JAQIUQ010001539.1 coordinate 68,160, forward strand.
TACCTCTGTGCTGACCGGGAAATCCGAGCTGAAGTCGTACACAGTCCAGACCAGAGTGGATCGCAGAGGCATGATGCCTTCCCCGACATTTTCATGTCTCGCGTCGCGCTTTCGGAGATGAGGATATTCGTCACTTTTCTGTACTGAGAGAGGCATTATTCTGAGAGTGCAAATTCCACCTGTGGTGAAAATCCAGCTTTTAATGTTGTTTATATGTCTATGTGGTGTTTTTAATACATGTACAGTATACATTCATAAGTCGACAGTATTCTCTGCTTAAAAAACACGGTTTGAAATTGCTGGTGTTTCTGACGTCACAAACGTCCTTGTAACCAATCAGATCAACGTGTGATTGTCAACCAATAGATCTCTGAGCTGAGTGAGTGGAGGCGGGGCTCATTTGCATATTCATAGAACCGCTTATACTAAATATAGCAAGGGTGTCAAGTTAAATTCAAAGAAAAACATTTAAAAATGTCATTTTGATTCTCAAAGATGAGTTTTAAGGGATAAAATGGTTGACTACAGGGGACTTTTAATGCTTTATTGGCCTGTAGATGTAACAGAGTTGTTGCTGTCACTATAGCACAAATAGCTGTTGTTCATAATTAGTATTATATACAGTTGTGGCCAAAAGTGATGTCTGGAGGGAATATTTGTTTTTAGTTACCCTACAAGTTTAATTAAACCATCAAAATATGAGCAGAATATTTTCACACACAATTATTTGACAAAAAAAGGAAAACTACAGCTACAGGTTTTATTTTACTATGGAAAAATGCATCGAAAAACAAAAAAGCTCACAGGAAAAAGCATACATTATAATCTGTTATCAATATTTTGTTGGTCTCTCTTTTTTTTGACAGCCTGGCCAGAAATTTTGTCCATACAATTTGGCATGTTTTATTGTGTTGTCATCACAAATAAAACAATCAACTCCAAGCACAACTACACAATATGCTTACAAAACCTTTAACACGCTTGTAAATAATATGCTTGTGATTAATATTTGAATTTCCTAGGCCAGAAATCACTTTTGGCCAATACTGTGCATAATACAATAACATTGTATGAATAATTACTACATACATTTCAAACACCAAATTCTTTCTTTCAGAATCAAACATTATACAAACTTTATTATGGTAAAAAAAAAAAAAAGTCAGAGCAAATTCATGCAATTTGGCCTTTGCACATTTTGTGGTTTTATGTGCACTTTTGCACATGCACTGCTGTTTTATTGAGGATGTAATTCAATTATTTGTATTTACAATAATTATAAAGTAGAATAATATTTTAATTTTTAAAAAGTGTATTTATATAACAAAGAAATCCAAAGAATTGTGTGCTGGTCTGTATCGTTTGTAATGTCTGTCAACCCAACCCAGGCTCATTGGAGAAACATGTCTCTGACGACAATCAATTCTAAAAGATAATCTTGCGTTTTATTTTTTTTATATATATATCAAAAACGTCTGGATTTATAATTCTATATGTAATGGCTTGGAAAGTATGGCAGGCAAAATGTATATTTTGTCCAAAGACATTTTAATATGACATTTACAGTTTTACTGACTTCTACTGACTGCTCCCCCACAATATATATATATATATATATTTTTTTTACATTTTAAGGTTAAATGCATCAGTCTCGTTCTCTTTGAGAGATCAAAACTAAGAGCTTCAACGCGTGAAATGCTCATTGAACAAAGAAAAAGTATTGATTTGTACCAGGACAATAAAGAGGGCTCAAACATCTTTTTAATTATGAGAGTCTCAGTCTACATTACATTATCAATGGTGTTTTAGGATGCCAAACAATTATTATAATAATGTAATAATGATTTATATAATTATTCCTATGCCGTAAAATCCATATAGTCTATAAATGTAGGCTACTATATAAATTAAAATAATATTTCAAAAGTATATTTTAGTCTACATTACACTATAATAAAGGAAAATTAAAATACTTTTGTCCTTATTTCTACACTTGCAAGAAATAAACCCTTGAGAAAAGACCAGATAGCTAATCGCGTGAGCAAAGTGCACACGTTTCTCAAAGACACTTGGTGCAAATATAGTCTACGCTTGTGTTCTATCGGCCCTCGCAGCCTCGAAACTCTGACCCCAACCTCAACACCCCCCGCCAAGCTAAGTCTCACGCCAAGCTAAACTCAAAAGTTGGCAGCTCTGGAGAAAAGGTTAATGCTTTCACATGTGAAAATAACACTAACCCTCTTCTTAACCATATATCCAAAATATACAAACACATTTTGCTTCAGCATTTTAGCTTAATTAGGATAAGTTTTGAAGCGGTCATATCAGGACTCAAGTGCAAAGCTGTAGGCCTATTAGGTGAGCTATACTGAACAAATCTACTATGAAAAGCCATATATATGATGATGTCTATTAATTTACAAATCATGTACTATAATAATGACTGAGGACATTTCAAGACATTTTGCAGGTTTTTTCCTTAAAATGCTAGTGTGTGGGACTAATTTCTTACGCATCTAATCCCAAGCCTCCAGCGCAAAATCCAAACAGTCATTTGAGAACCAGAGCTTAGATTGGGCCAAAAAAATTACCCTACCTGAGCCTGTGCACGTTGTGTCCGCGGCCGCCGGCCCGACACATTAACTGTAGGCTAATTATGAGCCCGGTCCTGATTTAAACCCAACCATTTTTAATGGGTCCTTATAATTGATGTTCTGAACTATGTTACTTTCTTCCACGTGCAACATTTATGTTTTGCCCGTTCGCAAAAGCACGCAAATAGACTTTTTTCCTGTACTCACCGTGGTCTCTGCCATCATTGTCAATAATTCCGCCCCTCGCTCACTTCCGGTCCTGGCGCTGGTGTAAGAACGTAAGCTAATGCCCTTACTTCCGGTTCTGAAACTGGGGCTGAGATTTTTGACACACCCACCAAACAAGATAAAACTTATCTCAAACCCCATTGCACATAGTTTCTCAGTAAGCACGTGGTCAACCCGGAAACCAAAGCAAAACGTGGTGCTCCGGTTGACGTTTGAGCTTGAATGAGCTCCTGATTAAACTGCGCTTTACATGGAAAATAACTGCACACTTTAGAGAACGTTCATCAACCAATCAGAATCAAGCATTCAACAGCCCTGTAGGATTCGCCTTACCTGATTGGTTTAAGGCTTCTGGTCTCATAAATATTTAAAATAAAACCGTTATTATCATGTTATTTTAATTTATTTTTGTAATCATAAATTTATTTGACCATTTACTGCATTTAGCTATTTATCCAGTTATTTAATGGCCATTGATTCGGTAGTGCCCACATATTAGTGGAAACAAAACGTTGCAACACAAGGTGAATTAAGCAAAGTGTTTGTTACAAGTAAGAAATAATTGACGATGCACAGTTGAATTATTACAAAAAAAGAGTCCCTGTATGCGTCATTTGTGTGAAAATGAATAAAAGTTGGTTTGTTTTCTACCATGTTCATTTAATCCGAACTGCAGTGAATTGTACGTGTTTGCAAAATGTGTGTGACACGGTTTTAGCATGATATATGACATTTGACGATTTTGTAAAATTTCAGTTGTTTCAGCCTTTAGAAATTGTAGGGTCAAAAGTAACGTTAGTCAGGATTATGCAGTTTAACAGGACATAGGCTATTTGCTGGAACCGACTGTAGGTCTCATGTGACATGATATGTTAAAACACACTCAAAGGACATGGCAGATGTAGTATTTCAGGGAATAAAGTATTAACTCGTTTGAAGAGTGTTGAAGTATTAATCTTAACTTGTAAACCTTTTCTAGTGAGAAAAGCTACCCAGTGCAAATCAGTTCTTTCAGCCACAAGGTGTCAGCAATGCTCTTGTGAAGTGATTTCTCCTCCAGCCTGAGAGCAGATGCTAGTTACACGAGAGGTCAGGGAAAGGATATTAGGATACACTCTTAGAAAAGCTGTATCTGGGACAGTGCCCTTTCAAAAACTACACGAAATATTAGTATCTCAAAGGTACATAGGGTACCAAAAGTGTAAATATTGATACCTTTTTAAAGGGTACAGATTTTGGACACAGTGAGACATTTGTGAGAGTGTAATATCTGATCATAATGACCTGGAGTGATAACTGTTTATGTAGAGAAAATAAGTGCATTTATCTTAGTAGGTTCAGGGTTGTCACGTCTTTTCATGACTTTTACAGTCCTTCGAATTTAAGAACTTCATTTGTAAGAGTAGTGAAATATTTTACTTCTCAGCATTATTTCAAAATAGAAGTAGAATATTTTTTTATTCATATAGCTATTATGAATAAGGATTGTATTTATTTTCATGATTTTTCCAGAATCACAGTTTTAAAATTCCCTGATGTGTCCAGGTTTTCACCTTGAGGAGCCTGATTTTAGAGGATTTTTAACAAAAAATCATTAGCCTACATTCTTCGACTCCCAATGAACGGAATGGATATTTAAAACTGCCTTCATTGTAGAAGTCACAGTATTTGAAACAAACTCGCAATCGGCATAACAGATTTGATTGGTAAAATACTAAGTCCATCAAATATTTCCTAAATACGGTCTGATCCCGTAAAGTGAACAGAGACTTGTTTGAAGCTTATGGGAAGACATTTTTTTTTTATTTGAAATGTAATAGCCTATGCAAAATGGCAATGTACATTTTCCATACCGAATGCGAAACATTTGGAGCAAAATGCTAATTCAAATTCAATAATATAAATTACATTTGCTATTTCCTGACACTAGTTTTAACATATATGTTAAAATGTTAAAAATATGTATTATAATATATATTTTTAACATTGTAGGCTATAAGTTGCAAAATTCAAATGAAAATGTATTAAAGAAACGATTAGATGTTGTTTTTTCTTTTTCTTTCTCAAACGTCAAAATATATGTTTAAATTAATGTTAATAGTAAATTATTAAATGTTTAAAATTCCATAGTATCAGGGTCAAAAGGTCAGAGTGGGCAGGATCGCATCGCTTTCATGACGGCAGATGTTGGCATTTACAATTAATAATCTACCCAGGGAATTGCATTTTCCAACTCAAAACGCACATCTTGCAATTAATAGAGACCAATTAGCGAATTGAGAAGTTGCAGTGAAGAGACGACTGAAAGCTGCGTCTCCCCTGAACACGGTCTCGTTTTTTGCATCTCAAAAACATCCGCGTATGGATATGAAACACCGCACCTGCTGAATGAGGAAACAGGACAGATGAAGGCTGATTGCTTGCTGAACTCTCGCTGATATAGTTGACCTCACTAATGGGTGCCAACCAGTTGAACAGGAGAGAAGCCACAGATTGCTCCAGTGCTTCGAACCGAACTCGCGCGCATGGCTTTTATTTATTCATTCTTTTCTTTTTGTTGCACGAGAGCATGGGAAGTCTATAAAAACGAGCCTTTGGTCTCCTCGCCGGCAGTTTACCACTAAAACATTTTTATAATCAGCCTTTATTGTTCATTCGCTCCTTGTGGGAGATGCGCCCATGTTCATTTTTTAAAAGGGCAAATCAACCATAATTCAGTGTATAAACTGCGGCGCATGCATGGATGAATATTCATGAGTTTCCTGAAGCTGCCACTGCACGGTGATTCATTAGGCATATGTAAATATCACTCACTTTAATTGCCCCTAAACTGACTCAACATAATGTTGTCATTAGCAAATTATTACTTATTTGTCTTGCTAATCGTACAGTATGGCACAAATGCAGCGTCTCTACATGTATGATTACAGTTATAAAGCTGTTTCTCAGTGGCTGCCCGCATGATGTGCGCTGTCCTCACTGCTGAGATGGATTGTGGGTAAAGTCTGGGTAATGAGGTGTTTAGAGATGTGCAACAATTAAACAACTTTTGTGGGTTTGTGCTCGCGGTGGGCACCAGACGTCCCGTCACAAGTGAGAAATCACCAGCATTATTATTATTATGATGCACAGAATACTATAACGCTGGCACTTTTTCAAAACAATTGCTGTAATAATAAAAGTTGTTTGAGGTTGAGAACGGAGAAAATTTTCTGATGACTAACATAACAACCACATCAGTGATGAAAGATGGAGACAATATTTTAGCTTTTGTCTGTAAAGTTTAAAATTGGTTGTCAAATGTTTTCTAGACATACCAGGTTAAGAAAAAAAGTAGCCTATAGATACATTACATTATTGCACTTGCATGTAGTGAAGAGAAATTTCATTTTTAATAATAATAAAACTAATCAGACTCATTTAGAACATATATGTAAGCAATAAGGTACGAGAGGCAAGTGCTGTATGGTGAATAAGTAACGGATGATGGGCGATGTTAGGCTCGAGTTACTTATACAGCAGTTACTTATTCACCATAAAGCAAAAATAGTCCCTGACCGTAAACAGCAACAAACGCTCCTTTGTGTAATATGCATGAAAGCTCAAATAAACACAACATAGGAATTGCAGTGTTGCACGTCTGTCAGCCTCTCATACAGGACTGTTTAGTAGTCAAAGCATGATCACAGGTTCATGTAACAAGCCGTCCATTGACCCTCACACACACACACACACACACACTCATAATTGCAGCTGATTTGATTGATTCATGGGGGAGTTCATTTGGACTGCTCTTGTTGTGAACGGTTTGTCTCATTCCTCTGCTGTGATGTGACTGTACACCTCCTCTAACTCACCATGCTCTGTTCAGTTCAGTTCGTTGTACAACCTTACAATTAATCACTTTTAAACTCTTCACTTTAAAAACTGCTGGGTTGTTTCAACCCAAATTTTGGTCAAATATGGACAAACCCAAATGTTTGGTTAAATGCAATTTTAAAAAATGTACAGTCGAAAGTGAAAGAATTTGAAATTATATTTTGAACCCAACATTTAGGTTTGTCCATATTCTACCCAAATTTGGGTTAAAACAACCCAGCATTGTTTAGAGTGTACACTAAAGCGTTTTCAATTAAAAACTGTTTACGTGCTTTGGCCATTAATTTACACGACATCGCACTGGAAACGCAAACTTTTGACGCAAATGTTTTTTTTTTTAAACAATACATATATTGTGTAAACTACAAAAATGTGAATTTGTGAAAACGGTGAACTGAACCTGTAAAACAATGTTCTCCTGCAAAATCCATGTAGTTTTGTTTTATACCACTAGAGGCTCAAAAGTTACATAATGTACCTTTAATAAAAATAATATTGATCAAACATCAGCGCCGTCACTGAGAAAGCAAGACGCACTTTTTACTTTTTGTGACGCAACAGGTTTCATTTACAATAATATTTCTGATGTTAAACGAACTAAGAATGAACAATACTTCTACAGCATTTACTACACTCAAAAATGCAGGGTTAACAAATAACCCAACCTTGACCACGTCGCTGGGTTACTATAGGACAGAGCACACGCTGGGTGTTGGAAAACCCAAGTGCTGGGTTTTCCATTTAACCCATATTGTTGTGTCATTCATTTGACCCAACCAGTGGGTGAAACTGACTATCTTGCTGGGTTAAGTCTTACTCATGTGCTGGGTTATTTCCTGTCTCATTGCCTTAATTAAATTAAACTCTAAAAATGGGTCAAATATGGACAAACCCAAACATTGGGTTAAAAATATAATAACAAAAATGTAACCCAATGGCTGCGTTTGTCCATATTTGATCCAAAGTTGGGTTAAAACAACCCAGCAATTTTTAGAGTAGTAACAAATATTTTTTAGATTACGAATGTAAAATAATGATTGTCTCACAACAAACCCTGTTTTAACACTGTTAAAAATCTCATTAAATCTCATTTAATTGTTTTTTTTTAAACATTTAATACATTTCTGTGACTTTTTTTGTATACGATTATTGAATAAAAATTTCTGTCCAGCATAAGCAACCCAATAATGTGTTCTCAGTACCCCAAACAACCCAGTATTCTGACCCAGCACAATCAACCCAACAATTTGTTTACAGAAACAACACAGCATTTTTTGAGTGTTATCTTAATTTCAACATTTACTAATCTTAATAAAAAGTAACTTGAATTAATCTTAATAACTTGAATTAAGAGGTTTATACACTAAAACAAATGTTAAATTCATGTTAGTAAATACAGAAACTACACTCTAAAAATGCTGGGTTGTTTTAACCCAACTTTGGGTCAGATATGGACAAATCCAAACGTTGGGTTAAAAATGCAATTAAAAAATGTAACCCAATGCCATTTTAGAGTGTAATGAGACCTTATTTTAAAATTTGATTTAAGAAAATTTGATTTAATTTTCACAAACATTTCACAAAGAAACGGCATGCAACCCATTGAATTAAATGTCAAAATACTGCAGTAGAAAGTCTTTTCACAGTGTAGATTGTGTCGTCCTCAAACTCTTGTACATACAATTTATTTATTTTTTTACAACCTCACAATTAAGCTGTTTAACGTTCTTTATGGGGCCAGTTGTGCTCCGTACAAGCATGACAAAACAGCTCCTAAAAAAAAGAGAAAAGAAAAGAGAAGTGAAAGGCTGGCCCGAGTAGGACGGGGTGGAAAGCTAATAAAGTAATGTGATGGATGGCTCTTTCTCCCCGAAGGTTTCCACACCATGTAAATTGGCCCAGACAATGCATTATGGATAAGGCGTTTGAGATTATAGCTTGTTAATGTGTTCCCCCTCCTCGGGCTCTCGGCCCTCTGCTTGTGTGCAGGCAGGGACATGGCCACCTCATTGTCGGGGCATGTGGGTCTTTAGGTGCAGATGGGGAGGTTTGGGGGGTCCTGTGCTGCAATCTGCCAGGCACTACAGCAGTGTGTGTGTGTGTGTGTGTGTCAGCAGGGGACGGGACAGCAGTCATGTATCCGCGTGTCCTCAGAGACTGCAGGCCATCTGTTTGGGACTGAGGTTTTCTTACGGCCCGTGATGTGTGTGAAGTAGGACTGAGGATGTTCAGGCGGATGGATGGCATCCTAAAAATTACAGTGGGTCACGTGCATTGCTGTCTTCCTAATAAGCTTTATACAGTAAAAGCAGCACTTTACCAATATCACCATCAGTGCTGCGTTCATGAATGTGAGCGATGTTTACAGTGTTGGGGAAAGTTATTTTTAAAGTGCTTGTCATTTGAAAAATCAAACGTGTCAGTGTTTCTGAACTCCTCACTGTAAAAAATAAACCATAAATTTTACGGTAAAAAAAATGGCAGCTGTGGTTGCCAGAACTTTACCGTTAAAAATACGGTAGGAATGTTAATGGTTTTACAGACTTAACTTTAAAAATTACAGTAATAAACCGTATTTTATTTTCTGATAAAATGTGGAATTACCAACTTATTGACATATTGATATCTGTTTTAGACCATTTTAATACACTGACAACCAACAATCATCACAGCAGTGATGAGAGTTAAATGAGCAAGCTCATTACAAGTGGTTGCTTGTAGAAAGCAGTTCTTTTTAAAGAAACTGCACAATATCATTCACACAAACATTAAGCACCATCATGGTAACACACATAAAATTAAAAAAATGCAATAAACATTAATTTAACAACATTAAATGTAACATAAACCCTAATGTACATAACTGATTAGAAAAAAAAACAATAAAACTATGAGGAACCTATAGTTATTTCAACAAAAATCGGTGTCACACAGGGAATTGTGGGAATGTCAATTTACGGTTTTTCACTGTAAATTATACAACGATTTGTTCTTTTTCACTTTCAAAAACTGTAAATTTAACGGTATTTTGCTGTAAAATTATATCACAGTTATTTACCATGTAAAGTACGGAAACTTTCTGTTTACCAATTAACAGTTTTACACTGTAGCATTTTTACAGTATTTTACTGTTAAAATCACGGATATTTTTTGTCTTGAGTTTCTTCCGGATCGAACACGTCACAATATTCCTCATTATAATAATTAATGCGCAGAAAAAAGGGGCGGGGCCTGGTTGAGTTAGTCAGTAGTGTGTTAAACTGGTGGTTATGGAAAGGGGCGGGACATTTCCCAAACACACTCGAAGCACTCGACCAATCACAACACACTGATCCAGCCGACCAATCAGAGCACAGTGTGCTTTTCAGGAGGAGGGGCTTCATAGAGACAGGAAGTAAACAGAGCGTTACTGACAGACTGGGAAGAGAGGAGCCGCAACAATGGAGAATATGAGGAGAATAATGTGTTTTTTGTTCTAACAGAGGCTAAAAACAAAATCAAGACTTTGTAAAAGGGCATAATATCACTGTAAAAAAATATTGTTGGTTTAACTTAAAGAAATAAGTAACCTGGTTGCCTTAAAATTTTAAGTTCATTGAAATGGAAAAATTGAGTTAATACAATGAAGGAGAATTATTTAATCATCAGAAACTCAAAATATTATGTTATCTGAACTACATTAATTATCTAAGTTGATTTTTTTAATAAGTATTTTTATTAGGATTTTAAATTTTACAAAAAAGCAAAAGAAAACAAAATACATTTAGATGTATACAACTCAATGAATGATAATATCAGCAGGAACAACAGAATGAATAATTATTAATATCATCCACTGTTAATAACAATATAAAATTAAAATGGAAAAAAAATAATATAAAAGAAAAAGATATAATAATAATACAAATAATCTAAGTTGATTTGACAAAAGAAAAAATGTTGCGATAACAAATCATGAAAATATTTTATTTACAGTGTAGGTCCTCTTTAACATTACAAATTATGTTACCAACTGTAAATCTTTTTTTATTAAATGCTGTTTTGTTACTTTTAAAAAAAATATATTCTGTTCACATAAGTGTCTAAGTGACTGTTTTGGAGAAAATATACAAATTGAATTGAGTAGTATCAAAAATGTTTAAATTCATTAAACTGAAGTAACACACATTCCTTTTTTAAAATGAACTCAACTATTATTGTTTAAAAGTAATGTTTCATCACTCATCACATCAAAGCCACTTCTAATACCACTGTATCCATCAACACAAGCAATTAAAAGTTGTTTTTAAGCTTCTTGAAGTTTCCGACTCATCCATTGTCATAAACTGTTATTAAACCGACGACCGTTCCAGCCTCGCCTGACGCTTCCAGCTAATGTTCAGACGGTGTGGATTTGATGAAATTGGTGCGCCATATGCTAGCAAAGCCAGACTCCTTCATTTGCCCAAACAACCTTCCTGCAGGTCTTAACGGCGACATCATTTGGGCTTGTTTATCTAATGCGTCTGTTAATGTAATTTATAGCATTTCCACGCCAGCGCATGCTAAGGAGAGAGGCATAAGATATGCTAATGCCTTTGTCAGCCCAACTTTACTGCAGTAAAACAAAACATTTGCATTTGATAGAGCACGTAATAAAGTGGGCATTAGCATTTTAAATGTGTACAAATAGAAATATGGGAGAAAAAAGCTATTCGGACTGTTGGTAGATTAAATACACAGCTACATGGCGTAATCATATTGCTTACAATAAAGAGCTCAGAAAGTTTGGACTTCTTTATATTTATTGGTCTGTCCCAAGTGTGTTGATACTGTCATATAATAGGATGACAATGGGAACATGTCCGAACCTCTGCTAGCCAGGGCCAGTTTTCCCCTCAGAAGATTTATTATTATGTATCAATTCATTTCAAAATGTTTTGCTGCTGAAATATTTGAGCGAATATTTCGCTGATATTGAATCTCAACTGCAAGGACATGAAATTAAAGCCATAAATTTGCAAATGGTGAAAATATTTTATAATGACATCTTGAGTCGTGAGTCACTCATAATGACAATATGTAAAAATGTAATGTGCTTTTATTTGTCTTTAATGTGTCCTAAAGACTTGCAATAGTTTTTCAGTCCTTCATGAGAATCACTGTGTTCCTGTCTCGTTCACCGTCTTCAAGGACTCTTATTTTGAAGTGCATTTTGGTTCCATTGCTGCTTTTGGTGCTTTTCCTCTACAGAGTACCAGCTCGACTTTGACTCGCCTTTGTTTGGTTTTCCACTGAGCAAAAGTTGTACCTGTACCTTATTTCGGGTACTTTTTTAGTATCACCTCCGGCGAGTTTGTAATGTGGCTAAAATGTGACGTGAAATTTTAAAACAATGCCAACTGCTGATTGGTCAGAGAGAATCGTCACCATTCACTGCGTCAACATTGCACGCGCCAGATGGAGTCGATCGAGAATATCCCGCCATTTTTAAATTGTTTGGCCAGAAATAGTTTCTAAACTTACTACTATTATTATTATTATGGCAACTCGTGAGAATACACCGTGGTCACACGAGGAGGTGCAGACTTCCTTTGTTTGGTTGCCGAAGAGAGGATCCAGCGAGAGTTTGATACTAGGGCAGTGAGGAACGAAAGTCGGGGCGAGTCCAGCTGGGAAGCCTTGGCACTTCCTATTAGCCCCATTGTGTATCATCTTGGTTGCAGTTCCATTAGAATTCCACTGGAGGTGATCGTGGCGAGTGTAGAATGAATGGGAGTCTATGGGGCTAAACGGCAAAATGTGTCTCTTTCTCCTGCTTGTTGTTGAAGCAACATCAATTTTATTGTTGATTCCGCAAGTTCAATATAAGTTATAGGCCAAAAGTCGAATGAACGAGTACTTATGTTCTTTCGATTTCTTACAGGTTAGGCCGTTTTGGCCGCAACATGCTAGCATTCTGCTATTGTGTGACGTCATCACATTTTTGAACGGATTTTTAGAACAGATAAGTGAACTTAAAAATGCAATTTTCAGCTGAGTGTATTATTTTAGTATGGAAGCTTGTTTCCGCCACTGAATAAAAAAAATTAAATAAATAATTGTGACTTTTTATCTCACAATTCTGACTTTTTTTCTCACAATTGCGAGTTTATATCTCGCAATTCTGACTTTATTTCTCAGAATTGCAAGATAAAAAGTCAGAATTGCATGATAAAAAGTCACAATTGCGAGTTATAAAGTCAGAAATGCATGATATAAAGTCAGAAATGAGAGATATAAAGTCAGAATTGGGAGATATAAAGTCAGAATTGCGCGATAAAAAGTTACAATTGCGAGTTATAAAGTCAGAATTGCGTGATATAAAGTCGCAATTGCGTGATATAAAGTCAGAATTGAGAGATATAAAGTCAGAATTGCGTGATATAAAGTCAGCAATTGCGTGAATATAAAGTCAGAATTGCGAGATATAAAGTCAGAATTGGGTGATATAAAGTCAGAATTGCGAGATATAAAGTCAGAATTGGGTGATATAAAGTCAGAATTGTGATATATAAAGTCAGAATTGCGAGATATAAAGTCAGAATTGCGAGATATAAAGTCAGAATTGCGATATATAAAGTCAGAAATGCGAGATATAAAGTCAGAATTGCGTGATATAAAGTCAGAATTGCGTGATATAAAGTCAGAATTGGGTGATATAAAGTCAGAATTGCGAGATATAAAGTCAGAATTGCGTGATATAAAGTCAGAATTGGGTGATATAAAGTCAGAATTGCGTGATATAAAGTCAGAATTGCGTGATATAAAGTCAGAATTGCGAGATATAAAGTCAGAATTGCGAGATATAAAGTCAGAATTGCGTGATATAAAGTCAGAATTGCGTGATATAAAGTCAGAATTGGGTGATATAAAGTCAGAATTGCGAGATATAAAGTCAGAATTGCGTGATATAAAGTCAGAATTGCGTGATATAAAGTCGAGAATTGCGTGATATAAAGTCAGAATTGCGTGATATAAAGTCAGAATTGCGTGATATAAAGTCAGAATTGGGTGATATAAAGTCAGAATTGCGAGATATAAAGTCAGAATTGCGTGATATAAAGTCAGAATTGCGAGATATAAAGTCAGAATTGCGTGATATAAAGTCAGAATTGCGTGATATAAAGTCAGAATTGGGTGATATAAAGTCAGAATTGCGAGATATAAAGTCAGAATTGCGTGATATAAAGTCAGAATTGCGTGATATAAAGTCAGTATTGCGCGATAAAAAGTTACAATTGCGAGTTATAAAGTCAGAATTGCGTGATATAAAGTCGGAATTGCGTGATATAAAGTCAGAATTGAGAGATATAAAGTCAGAATTGCGTGATATAAAGTCGCAATTGCGTGATATAAAGTCAGAATTGCGAGATATAAAGTCAGAATTGGGTGATATAAAGTCAGAATTGCGAGATATAAAGTCAGAATTGGGTGATATAAAGTCAGAATTGTGATATATAAAGTCAGAATTGCGAGATATAAAGTCAGAATTGCGAAATATAAAGTCAGAATTGCGATATATAAAGTCAGAAATGCGAGATATAAAGTCAGAATTGCGTGATATAAAGTCAGAATTGCGTGATATAAAGTCAGAATTGGGTGATATAAAGTCAGAATTGCGAGATATAAAGTCAGAATTGCGTGATATAAAGTCAGAATTGGGTGATATAAAGTCAGAATTGCGTGATATAAAGTCAGAATTGCGTGATATAAAGTCAGAATTGCGAGATATAAAGTCAGAATTGCGAGATATAAAGTCAGAATTGCGTGATATAAAGTCAGAATTGCGTGATATAAAGTCAGAATTGGGTGATATAAAGTCAGAATTGCGAGATATAAAGTCAGAATTGCGTGATATAAAGTCAGAATTGCGTGATATAAAGTCAGAATTGCGTGATATAAAGTCAGAATTGCGTGATATAAAGTCAGAATTGCGTGATATAAAGTCAGAATTGGGTGATATAAAGTCAGAATTGCGAGATATAAAGTCAGAATTGCGTGATATAAAGTCAGAATTGCGAGATATAAAGTCAGAATTGCGTGATATAAAGTCAGAATTGCGTGATATAAAGTCAGAATTGGGTGATATAAAGTCAGAAATTGCGAGATATAAAGTCAGAAATTGCGTGATATAAAGTCAGAATTGCGTGATATAAAGTCAGAATTGCGTGATATAAAGTCGAGAAATTGCGTGATATAAAGTCAGAATTGGGTGATATAAAGTCAGAATTGCGAGATATAAAGTCAGAATTGTGTGATATAAAGTCAGAATTGGGTGATATAAAGTCAGAATTGCGTGATATAAAGTCAGAATTGGGTGATATAAAGTCAGAAATTGCAAGATATAAAGTCAGAATTGTGTGATATAAAGTCAGAATTGCGTGATATAAAGTCAGAATTGGGTGATATAAAGTCAGAATTGCGTGATATAAAGTCAGAATTGCGTGATATAAAGTCAGAATTGGGTGATATAAAGTTCAGAATTGCGAGATATAAAGTCAGAATTGCGTGATATAAAGTCAGAATTGCATGATATAAAGTCAGAATTGCGTGATATAAAGTCAGAATTGGGTGATATAAAGTCAGAATTGGGTGATATAAAGTCAGAATTGGGTGATATAAAGTCAGAATTGCGAGATATAAAGTCAGAATTGCGTGATATAAAGTCAAAATTGGGTGATATAAAGTCAGAATTGGGTGATATAAAGTCAGAATTGGGTGATATAAAGTCAGAATTGGGTGATATAAGAGTCAGAATTGGGTGATATAAAGTCAGAATTGCGAGATATAAAGTCAGAATTGCGTGATATAAAGTCAGAATTGGGTGATATAAAGTCAGAATTGGGTGATATAAAGTCAGAATTGGGTGATATAAAGTCAGAATTGGGTGATATAAAGTCAGAATTGCGTGATATAAAGTCAGAATTGCGAGATATAAAGTCAGAAATTGCGTGATATAAAGTCAGAATTGCGAGATATAAAGTCAGAATTGCGTGATATAAAGTCAGAATTGGGTGATATAAAGTCAGAATTGGGTGATATAAAGTCAGAATTGGGTGATATAAAGTCAGAATTGGGTGATATAAAGTCAGAATTGCGAGATATAAAGTCGGAATTCGAGATATAAAGTCAGAATTTGCTGAGATATAAAGTCAGAATTGCGTGATATAAAGTCAGAATTGGGTGATATAAAGTCAGAATTGGGTGATATAAAGTCAGAATTGCGTGATATAAAGTCAGAATTGGGTGATATAAAGTCAGAATTGCGAGATATAAAGTCAGAATTGCGAGATATAAAGTCAGAATTGCGAGATATAAAGTCAGAATTGCGATGATATAAAGTCAGAAAATTGCGTGATATAAAGTCAGAATTGCGAAGATATAAAGTCAGAATTGCGTGATATAAAGTCAGAATTGCGTGATATAAAGTCAGAATTGGGTGATATAAAGTCAGAATTGCGAGATATAAAGTCAGAATTGCGTGATATAAAGTCAGAATTGCGTGATATAAAGTCAGAATTGCGTGATATAAAGTCAGAAATTGCGAAGATATAAAGTCAGAATTGCGTGATATAAAGTCAAAATTGCGTGATATAAAGTCAGGAATTGCGTGATATAAAGTCAAAATTGCGAGATATAAAGTCAGAAATTGCGAGATATAAAGTCAGAATTGGGTGATATAAAGTCAGAAATTGCGAGATATAAAGTCAGAATTGCGAAATATAAAGTCAGAATTGCGTGATATAAAAGTCAGAAAATTGCGAGATATAAAGTCAGAATTGCGAGATATAAAAGTCAGGAAATTGCGTGATATAAAGTCAGAATTGCGTGATATAAAGTCAGAATTGCGAGATATAAGAGTCAGAAAATTGCGAGATATAAAGTCAGAAATTGCGTGAATAAAGTCAGAATTGCGTGATATAAAGTCAGAATTGCGTGATATAAAGTCAGAATTGCGAGATATAAAGTCAGAATTGCGAGATATAAAGTCAGAATTGCGTGATATAAAGTCAGAATTGCGTGATATAAAGTCAGAATTGGGTGATATAAAGTCAGAATTGCGTGATATAAAGTCAGAATTGCGTGATATAAAGTCAGAATTGCGTGATATAAAGTCAGAATTGCGAGATATAAAGTCAGAATTGCGTGATATAAAGTCAGAATTGCGTGATATAAAGTCAGAATTGGGTGATATAAAGTCAGAATTGCGAGATATAAAGTCAGAATTGCGTGATATAAAGTCAGAATTGCGTGATATAAAGTCAGAATTGCGTGATATAAAGTCAGAATTGCGAGATATAAAGTCAGAATTGGGTGATATAAAGTCAGAATTGGGTGACATAAAGTCGCAATTCTGAGAAAAAAAGACAGAAGTGTGACTTTTTATCTCACAATTCTGAAATTTTCTCTCAGAATTGCGAGTTTACATCTCACAGTTCTGACTTTATAACACATAATTGCGAGTTTATATGTCGAAATTCTAACATCTTTCTCAGAATTGTGTGAAACTCGCAACTTGCGACTTAGCAGGCCAATGAAAAAAACAGGACCTGCAATAATATATGTTTACATTTAGTGAGCAATCTAATCATTTAGGAAAAAAAATCTTATGGCCACACCCACTGGTGTCATATATCGCATCAACCACAATTATTTTATCATTTAAAGAAGTTTCCCTTTAATTAAAGTCGATTCTCGTGCTCTGAAAGTGTAAACTCTGCACAGTACAATCAAACTCAAACTGCACACTTTACTTTTACCTTTAATATTTCACTGTTTTTACTGTATTCATGATCAACTAAATGCAATATATACTATATATATATATATATATATATATATATATATATGAAGAGTTCAGATGCAAAAGCCTCTATGTGCCATTTGTAATTTTCTTCTAGAATGAATTTTTTTTATCAAGCTTGTATATTTAAGTTCAGTAATTTCACTTAAATGACAATTAATAGGTAATCTTCATTGCAATTTAAGTGAAATTACTGAACTTAAATATACAAGCTTGATAAAAATTATATCATTCTAGAAGAAAATTTCAAATGGCACTTTTGCATCTGAACTCTTCATGTACAGTATATATGTATGTATTATTATCTCAAGCTCTAAATTTTGAACTTAAGAATTACATGTTATTATTTGGGAAAAAAATCAAGTCATTTTTTATATAGTGCACTGTAAAAATGAATATGCTTTATTTAATCAAAAAATGTGAAAACAGATTACAAGCAATATTTTTAATTAAATTTAAGTAATAATTAATCAAATTAATTCCTAACCATTTAAAATGAGTAAAACTTACAACAACCAAAAAAAACATACATTTAAGTCACCATTATGCTGATCAGTGTTTGTTTTAGGTTTGTTTTAAAATGCCGGTTTTCTCCTTCAGTGATTCTGCTTGTTAACATCAGGTGTCTTCAATGTTGGCAATTTAAAATAAATAGTTCTTAATTAATCTTTGACATCTGTCTGTTAGTAAGATATTTTTGTTAAATTTTTTAATTAAAACTTTACTCATTTTAAATGGTTAACTTTTAAGGAATAATTTTATTAATGTTAGGTGTTAAATTGAATTTAATGTTAATTTTATGGTAATTTAATGTAATGGTAATGTAAAAATTTAATGTTAAATTTAATTAATGATATTGTTTTAAATCTGTTGCCACAATTCTATTGATTAGCATATTAATTTTTACAGTTTGTTAACAAACGTGTGGAGAACACGCATGCTTTTTATAATTTATTTGAATACTTGAGTAATTATTATTCCTCTTATTGAATAAAATCACACTTGTAGGCCACTTTAGAGCAAATATATTATTATTGCGAAGGCAGATAGTTTTGTGCATGTGTTAAGAGTTCCAGCAGTGGTGTGGCCATGAGACGACACACAGATGGCGTATGAAACTGCCCTCCTCTTCTCCTGCTGTTGTTGGCCAAACTTGTGCTGAAGTCACTAACACAGAAAACAAGATCTGATGGAGACGAAATCCTGCATTTTATGCTTACTTGGCAACATGTGTTGTGTTTATCCTTGTTGATTCTGACGGCTGTATTGTGGGCTTTAATTACAGCTATTTTGGATCTGGCTGACAAGCTCAGCATTTGTAGATGTTGTTTTCATTGCAGTGTGTGTGTGTGTGTGTGTGTGGCATGCTGTCCGTGCTCGTCCTATTACTATGGAAATAAGGCTGGCGTGACAGGTGGCTTTACAACCAACACAATTAACTTCCTCCATTAGCTGATGGGCTGAGCAACACGGGGACCCGCCTCTCGTGCACAGGCCCCGGGCCCGCCAGGCACTGACACCTGTTTGCAGCTGCGTATGAGAGGGGTGGAGAGGATCACGTCCCCTCAATACCTCAAATTACCCTATAGTCGCTGCTTCTCCCAGAAAGACCTCTTCCCCAACTCTTACTGTCATTTACAGCACACGGGGTTGATGGCCCTTTCAGAACCGCTCTGCTTCTTTAAGAATTCAAATTGTTGATGCTAATTATACACTTTAATTGCATGTATAATTGCTAGATTTTTGTCCAGTCTTTATCAAATATGTTGAGTACGGAATAATTGACTTTGTTGAAGAAACATGGAAATGGTTTATTGTTATTGTAATGGTTGCTGCATTTATTTACTTTGATAATTGCACATCGATCTTTACAGATCAGATCTCAAACATGCACACACCAGATTTAAATATCGTGACACAGGTTATCACAGTTATCATGCACCTCGTGATCTCACGAAACACAAAATGTTCTCGGATTAATTGTCTGGAGGAGAAATAAGAGATGATTCGGCCTAAAACTAGATAAGTTTATTGACTTTACATTATGGACCACAGTTCCTCTATAAAATGCTTTTGATTATATAATAAAATAATGTAATGTACACTCTCAGGAAAAAAGTACAAAAGCTGTCACTGGGGCTGTACCTTTTCAAAAGGTACACTTCTGTCCATTGCAGGAGCTAATATGTGCATTTTAGGTCCTAATGTACTTTTCAGGTGTTAATTTGTACATTTTAGGTGCTAATATGTACACTTTAGGTGCTAATATATACATTTTAAGTGTTAATATGTACATTTTAGGTGCTAATATGTACATTTTAGGTGCTAATATGTACATTTTAGGTGTTAATATGCCCATTTTAGGTGCTAATATGTAAATTTTAGGTGCTAATATGTCAATTTTAGGTGTTAATGTGTCCATTTAGCACCATTTTAGGTGTTAATATCTACATTTCAGGAGCTAATATGTCCATTTTAGGTGCTAATATGTACATTTTAAGTGTTGATATGTACATTTTAGGTGCTAATATGTCCATTTTAGGTGTTAATATGTAAATTTCAGGAGCTAATATGTCCATTTTAGGTGTTAATATGTCAATTTTAGGTGCTAATATGTACATTTTAGGTGCTAATATGTACATTTCAGGAGCTAATATGTACATTTCAGGAGTTAATATGTACATTTTAGGTGCTATTATGCACATTTTAGGTGCTAATATGTAAATTTTAGGTACTAATATGTACATTTTAGGTGTTAATATGTAGGCTACCACTAAGGTACCAATATGCAGCCTTTGGGTTCAAAAGTTTACCTTTTGAAAAGGTACAGCCCCAGTGACAGCTATTGTACCTTTTTTTCTGAGAGTGTTAAAATCATTTGAATTTTAAATTAACAAATGTTCGGTTTTGTGGAATCATTCACCCAACAATTATACACTCTAAACAATGCTGGGTTGTTTCAACCCAAATTTGGGTCAAATATGGACAAACCCAAATGTTGGGTTAAATGCAATTAAAAAAATGTACAGTTGAACGTGAAAGTTGACAAAAAAAACAACAAAAAAAAACATTTTTAACCCAACATTTGGGTTTGTCCATATTTTACCCAAATTTGGGTTCAAACAACCCAGCATTCTTTAGAGTGTATTATTGATATTTTGTTATTTTCTTGCAATATTGTAGTTCTTCAATGAAACAGGAAATTACATTTTTTTCTAAACTAAATGTGGATGGTGATTTATTGACAAAGTTACAAAAAAAGAAGAAGCCAAAATCACCATAAAATATGAATTCTTTTGAAACTAGATTTCAACACAAACTGTACCTTATTCACTGCATATCTTCTCATTTGCATTTGAAAGCTTAATTTGCTCTTGTTCATTAAAACTGTCTGACATGTCACGTTTGGTTTGATGTTGCTGATGTCAAAAAACTTTGGTTATTAGGTTTTAAATCGGTGTATAATGTCTTCACATATATCTATCATGAAGTTATGACTATTTTAAAGCACATTTATGGTGTCTTTTAGGAGCTAGGCAGTATAAATGACCATACACTAGCAGACTGCCTCAAAAATAAATACGTTTTTAATGGCATTATGGTGAGTAAATGGTAACAACAATTTCATCTTTAGTCTTTAGTATTAGTATTTCATTGTGAAGCGCAATGTGTCTTGTGTGGTTTAGAAGTGCATTGTCAGATTAGAGCGATCAAGCAGAAGGAATCCACTTTGTTTGCCGTTTGTGGGTAATTAGATAAGTGTTAGTTTAACTTCACGCTGGCCTTCACCTCCCTACTGCACTACCTGAAAAGATAATGGCCCTTGACTAGTGAGTGCTAATGAGCTGTTCCACAGAGAGAGAGAGAGAGAGAGAGAGAGAGAGAGAGAGAGAGAGAGAGAGAGAGAGCACATGTGTATATATGTCTGAGCATTCATTACATCTAATGACTGCACTAGTAATCAGTCTACACAGTCGACTAGACAGTAGACTACACAGTCTACACACAATTGCTGGGTTGTTTTAACCCAGCTTTGGGTCAAATACTGTATGGACAAACTCAGCCATTGGGTTACATTTTTAGTACATTTTTAACCCAATGTTTGTGTTTGTCCATATTAACTCCAATGTTTGGGTTTGTCCATATTAACCCAATGTTTGGGTTTGTTCATATTAACCTAATGTTTGGGTTTGTCCATATTAACCCAATGTTTGGGTTTGTCTATATTATCCCAATGTTTGGGTTTTGTTCACATTAACCCAATGTTTGGGTTTATCTATATTAACCCAATGTTTGGGTTTGTCCATATTAACCCAATGTTTGGGTTTGTCCATATTAACCCAATGTTTTGGTTTGTCTATATTGACCCAATGTTTGGGTTTGTCTATATTGACCCAATGTTTGGGTTTGTCCTATATTAACCCAATGTTTGGGTTTGTTCATATTAACCCAATGTTTGGGTTTGTCCATATTAACCCAATGTTTGGGTTTGTCTATATTAACCCTATGTTTGGGTTTGTTCATATTAACCCAATGTTTGGGTTTATCTATATTAACCCAATGTTTGGTTTTGTCCATATTAACCCAATGTTTGGGTTTGTCCATATTAACCCAATGTTTGGGTTTGTCTATATTAACCCAATGTTTGGGTTTGTCTATATTGACCCAATGTTTGGGTTTGTCCATATTAACCCAATGTTTGGGTTTGTCCATATTAACCCAATGTTTGGGTTGTCTATATTAACCCAATGTTTGGGTTTGTTCATATTAACCCAATGTTTGGGTTTTTCTATATTGACCCAATGTTTGGGTTTGTCTATATTGACCCAATGTTTGGGTTTGTCCATATTAACCCAATGTTTGGGTTTGTTCATATTAACCCAATGTTTGGGTTTGTCTATATTAACCCAATGTTTGGGTTTGTCCATATTTGACCCAAAGTTGGATTAAAACAACCCAGCATTTTTAGAGCGTATGCATCTTTGTTCTTACTTAGATGGAGATACAAGAGAAAGCAATGGCATTTAATTTGACCATCAACACCCATACATAAAATTAGAGCTGTTTGATATACAGCAGATGAAGAAATTTGATTGCAATATTTTCAGCCTTTTCTATGCTTATCTCTATGTGTTTGTCCTTAAAGACAACACTCTAAAAATGCTGGGTTGTTTTAATCCAATTTTGGGTCAAATATGGACAAAGCCAGCCATTTGGTTACATTTTTGATTGACATTTTTAACCCAATGTTTGAGTTTGTCCATAATTGACCCAACATTGGGTTAAAACATCCCAGCATTTTAGAGTGAATTTTGGACTATTCTGCCTTTGAAAATCTTTAATGCCCTGATACAAAAATCTAGTTAAAAAGCAAGGCATTTTCACATTGATTTTCCCTTAATGAACACAACAAAGAACACAATGCATAAACATTAATAATTACCAATGTACACTCTAAAAATGATGGGTTGTTTTAACCCAACTTTGGGTCAAATATGGACAAACCCAAACGTTGGGTTAAAAATGTTATGAAAAAATGTAACCCAGTGGCTGGGTTTGTCCATATTTGAGCCAAAGTTGGGTTAAAACAACCCAGCATTTTTTAGAGTGTATTAGCTACTAAAACATTTTTATTGTAAGAAAAATGCCATGTGGAGGCGTCCACTTTTGACGATACAAAAATAGAGTTTTAAACTGATTCACTGAGATAAATCTTAATAACATCATCTTTCTTAATGCTGAAATGAAAACAATGAAAACAGAAAGTGATAAGGCCGAATAAATATTCACAATTTACTTTTATTTTGCTTGTGTGTTTAAGCAAAATCATCACAAATATGTCATGAATATTTCATATATCGCCCATTCTCACACAAAACACAATACTGCAATACAATAAGAGGCATTTCTAAAAGCTGTTTTATGGCGATTAAAGTGAAATGTACTTTCAGCCTGATGAACACTTCCATCAAAGAGTCCCACTGGACTATGTCTGTCTCATGCATGAGTGTAATAAAAAGGCCTTTTCATTGGGAAAGACACAAGAGGGTAGAAGTTGAAGCTTGGCCACCAACACTCAGAGTTTACTCAAGGCTGACCTTAAGGCCTTCTGCTTCAACGGGGGGACCAGGGCTTGAAAAGGGTAAACTACTATAAAATCACACATCAGCATTTCTGTGGAGACTGTGGGAGACTGGGAGAGAGTTATGAGGAGGTTTCCCGAAACCATCGGCCCAACACACATTCGCAAACCACGTCGAATTGTGTGTGTGAGTGGCAGATCTCGAGCCTGCGGTTAGAAGCAGTTTCTTGGTTGCATGACGTGAACTTCTTGAGCAAAATAAGCATGATGACATTCATTGCAACCTGTGTCTTTTATTTAGAATACAAACAAATGTCATTTACGTCTTTAAGTTTGTCGAGAGATGTAAAGCACTGTTTTTGAAGACTGCGCATGTGCGAACGTGCTTAATCTGTAAGAACGTGTCTATGATTGATTCTGGAAATAAAGCGAAATAATTGAGAAATATGAGAAATATTCCTCAGATGACATGTCTGTAATTTTTATCAAAACATCTCGCATAAAATGAGTAATAACTCCACCACGTGCATGACATTATAAACCAACATGGTTGAACGATCACTTTTTCGACAATATGGTTTTCGAAACAGTCGTGACTAGCTAACGTTAGTTGTTTTGTTCAACGATACATCGTACTATGACAGTTAAGCAGCGAGTTGTGTCGTTGTACGGGGAACACACCCCTGATCATGCAATCTGAGAAAAATAAATCGCTGGAAAAATGAACTAGCTATCACAACTGTTTCCTGAAACCACAGTACGATAGTCGCACCTCCATCAGTTCAACATGTAGGACTGTCATTAATGAGGTCATGCGGGTGGCCGAGTAATAACTGCTGCTAATTAATCAAAGCAAGATAGCAATCATTGTCAGATTGTTTATTTTCACTTGAACCAACAAAAAAGCTGTTAAATTGTTGCACACTTTTACTCCTGTACATGTGTGGTTCATTTAGGGTACGTTTACACAACAACAATATGCTTAAAACGGAGATGCTTTTCCATTGAGTTTTCCACGCACAGGCGACACCATTGCTAAAAGGATCCCCATCGACACGGATCCACAATCTACTGATAAGTAACTTTGCAACTACTTGTCAACCTATTCTAACCCTAACTCTATCAGTCTACTAATTACTCTACTAATACTCTAATGAGCGTTAGTAGACATGTAGATGCAACGTTCATTATAGACAACAGAATGTGTTAATACACATGGAATCACTCGGATATTTAACGGCGAAGACATACACGCAAAAGATGACGTTTCGTTTCGGCGTGGACATACACGCGGATAGCTTAAAATGCATATAGATAACACTTAAAAGTGCCGTGTATATTTACGCAAAGTCATGATGCCATGTTGTGGGACAAGACTCTACATCTTGTGCTTAAAAAATAAGAAAGTAGTAATCTTGTTTTGTTGTTGTCACGTTTTTTGGTTTGTTCATGTCATCTTCCATGTCATGTTCATTGTTTACAGGTGTATGTTACATGAGTCTTATTAAAATATTCTATCATGCAATTAGGTAAGAACATAAAGCCTGTGCAAACCCGTCTAGCAATGGCAGCTTTGGTTTAATTAGGAATAAAAATGAAACTTTATTAATTCTGTCATTTAAGGTAATTAAAGAAAGTGGGTCATTGTGCTTGTGCATGTGCGCTCAATTTTACATTAATTGGGATGTACAAAGAGAATATGTGTGGGTTCCTTCGTACACAGACATGCACATTTACAGCTTTGTTTTGTACAGCAATGTTTTAGTATGAATTCAACACAAGTCTTTGTACATGAGGCCCCAGGACTGAGTTTGGGGAACCCTGATTGTGTTTGCCATGTGTCTGTCAAGTTTACTGTAACCACTGTTAGTAAGCTCCATGTTTATGGTTTTGAGCTTTATGTTTGATCTTGGATTTTGTCACTTGTGAACAAACTCCACTTGGGTTCTCTTCAAACGGGCCTTACTTGGATGCACTCCCTTTTACAGTTGGGCATTGTTGACGGATGGATGGATAGGAGGGACGTTCTAATGGGAGACGATCCAGGGGCACATTTAGGCAAGCGCTCATAAAGTTGTGATCCTCCCACTGGTTTTACTGGGTTACCAGGGGGCCGGAGAGGGCCGTCCCAGCTGAATGACAGTCATCCAGAACAGGTCATAAAGCAGCAGAGGTTTGCAGCATTGGCGAGCCAGCAGGGAGAATGAGCACAATGAGACGAAGCCCGACGCAGCCTCTCAGGGAACGAGCCTGGGCTCTTTCAGCTTTATTGTCTGGTGTGTGAGAGCTGGTGCTGGTGGGCAGAAGGAGCAGCAATGCCTCATCAAGCTGCTGTGATTCCTCTTCTGAAGTGCCCGTGACAATGGCTGCTTAGGAGAGACTTAGAGGGAGACAATGCAAGACCACCAAGCATTTTACTGGGATAAGGTTGGGGACGGCCAAAAAGTGCCTCCTTTTCCAAGCCCGCATGGCCTCATTTGAGATGAAAATCCTTTGGACGAGATCAATGTGTTTTCTCGTTCTCTGCCCTCGCCAGCACATCTGTATTTCTCCATCGTACCTCCCACCTTGCGGCCCAATGGCTAATGTGTAATTAATGAAACAACCGCCCTCATGTCGACTCGCACAATGGCGAGCGGGCGCTCCTCGGGACATGTTTTGGTGAATGAAAAGGCCAGCCCCTCTCTCCTTACATGTAACCCTCCCCGGGCACAAAGCACCCTCCCCTGTATCCAGCTTAGCCGCAAAGCTTACATATTAATCTCCTCTCGTGGTTCCCGTCTTGACGAAACCCTCATGCAAGGCATCATTTTCTGGTCATGTGCACCCATTAGAAGGGGGCGAACCAGACACAGAGTGACACACAAAGCAGAATGGAGGCTGCCAGGCTGAAACTGAGCTTGAAAAGAGACAAACAATTGTTGGCGCTGAAAGGGACAGTTAAAGTGAGACAGCGAGCGGCCGAGTCCCGCGCCGGACTTTACAACCGGCCGATCTCGCGGCGTCTGCCGGGTTCTGTCTCTGGTTGAGCGCTGGATGTGCTGATCTGAAAAGCTGGACTTGTTGGCCATCTGGCACATTTTAGATCCTCGAATGTTGAACCTTTCATCATGAATTTTCAACGCATTCTCATCCTTT
Source organism: Hybognathus amarus (assembly GCA_030378365.1). Lineage (NCBI taxonomy): Eukaryota > Metazoa > Chordata > Actinopteri > Cypriniformes > Leuciscidae > Hybognathus > Hybognathus amarus. Next base: position 94,906 of record JAQIUQ010001539.1, read on the forward strand.
ATCGTCATATAGAATGCTATAGGAAAAAACGGCGCTATAATACGCACATGGCATCCGTTATCGTTAATATAACACGCGCTGTGATGGTTAGGTTTAGGTGTGGGGTAAGGTAGTCTCATATTACGCTGAAAGGATTTATTGGATTTATTACGTCTTGGGTTCGCGTGTTATATTAACGATAAAGGGTGCCATGTGCGTAGTATAGAGGGAATGCGCGTGACGTCACCTCCGGCCGGAGTGCCTGCAGTTTCTCACAGTGACTGGCAAAAAGACTGAGCGGCTGTATATGTGTTCAGCGTGAATGCCGCGAAAAACAAACACAACACATATAAAGTGGGAAAGAGCTTTGCGATTGACTGTACAACTAGATTTGACAAAAAATCGGAGGTATATTTTTACAGACTGCGATAGAAAGAGGAGCAAATGGATCACTGCAATTCACAGAAACAACTGGACTCCAGTCAGTGAAAGGTGGATTTGCAGTTATCATTTTGTGCCAATATGCTGAATTTAGCTGTAAAACCATACCCTTATATTTTGTATTGTTATATATATATATATTAACACCTCATCAATTAAATATGTATCATTCCATATTCTGCATTATTGGATGTTTTGACTAAAAAAAATATAAAGTTTTAGGGCTGGACGATATGATGATATATAGGCTATATATAACACTGATATAAGTAATCACCTGGATTTAAACCTATATTGTATTTATATAAAACATTCACAGGCAAATTTGCTTTATGTTTAGGTCTATATTGCTTTTATTTCCCCGGTGTTCGAAATCAGGCAAACATAAATGTCAGGCAACACGATTCCTGGCTGCCTGTCAATAATATCCCTGGATCACGATCTTTAGTAAGTTGTAAGGAACACTATATTGAGTCCAACATTTAATTTAAATTGATAAAATTGTTCGTTTTAGTCGCATTTTCGCAGTTTCCCCTATTAAATCCAGTCACGCAGCAGATCTTTTGCCACTCGGTCAGGCTGAGGGGGGTTGTTCCGGCGGGAAAGTCACGTGAATGCATTCCCTCTATAGCGCCGTTTTTTTCATATAGCGTTCTATATGACGATAAAGGATGAGAACGGGCTCGAATTTTAAACAATACTCGTTCTTGTCAAGTTTTTTGATCCACTTCAAATGTTGACTACTGTATTTTCTTCTGATTAAATCGAGAGAACGAATGCTTTTGACTTAATTTTGAACAAAATCTGGCCATAACAACAGTGTTTTGGTGGTTTGAAACTTTCCCGAAAAACCGCCCTGGGTGTTGAACGCCCTTGGTCTGTGGCGATCGTGGAACAGGTGTGTGTGTGCTTGATGTGGAAATCATTTCCGGTTTATTCCATCCCATACGGAAATGTAATATATGATTGCTCACATATCAGAGAGTGATATGTGTAAGGTAATATATTAGTTTCACAGGAAGAAATTAGTTTATAATAAAAAGTGGAAAACACCCATGTTTGTATATGTACTGTACATATATAAATTGTATGTATATTATGACATTGTTATAAAATATATATGTGTAAAAAATAAATATTAATTTTAAGTTTATATAAACTTTCTTTAATTTGTAATATGTCCATCTGTTGTATTCACATACATAATATTGACATATATTAACAACTTTTGGATGGATATGTGACATTTATATTTTATACGTGTGTGCCATATATCTCAAACACACATGTGCTTCTTTCGTATGTTGAAAAAAAAAGAAAAAAAATACATATATATATATATATATATATATATATATATATATATATATATATATATATATTCAGTATATATACATACATATACATATATATATATATATATGCATAGATAATAAATATGCAGGAACAACTTTTTTTATAATAATAAATGCATTCATAAAAATAGAAAATATTGGGAATTTCAGTTATGGCATATAACAGACTAATGTTTAGATAGCATCACAGTTTTTGCACTTTTCATGGGACTAACCCTATAAGTACATTTCATGGGAAGATGTATTAACGTATGGTGTACTGATGTCTACATATTTAAGCTATGATGGAAGAACATATTTTATTCTTTTAATATCACACACACCTTTAAGTATACTAATGCTGGATGTTGCACATAGGCTACAGCATTAACTGAATAAACACGATGTTTTGGAGCTTGTTGAGTTATGGCATTTAATAGATCCTTTCCCAATCTTTCAAAGAGTTTTCTGAGACTGACAGCTTTGAAAAGTAAACTATAGTTATTGCAGGATCAGTGACGACTTCACACTGCTCAATCTAAAGGGAAAACATAAAGGTACAATTTTTCACACTGAAATGTTAATTTGTCTCATTTTGCCTAATGAATGCAAATGTCGTCTTTGAGGAAAATAACCCTGAAAATATTAATTAGAAACTTCACATTGATTGTACTGCTACAAGCTCTTTAATTAGGGAGCTTTTATCGTTTGATCGCAATGATAATTAGACTTCTTCAATTTCAAGGTTTGTTTACTTCTAAGATAACAGAATATAGAATCAAGGGATTCAAAGTTTCATTGATATCTTTCTCTTTAGCAACCCTGCATTGTAAAAAACACTTTTCCCAGTTCTGAAAAAATCTGCGCACAAAAAAAGTATATCTGAAAATGTTCTCTTTAAAAAACCTACATCTGATTTATTCTGTCTAATTGTGCTAAGAGAAACCAGGGCTCATATTAAAGTTATCAGGATAGACGGTGAAAGAAGTGTATCAGTATGCGGATTGTATCATAAAGAGTAAAAATTACATGCATATCATGGAACAAATGTGTTAATTAAACTCTGCATTTGTACAGTGATTTTTGGAGGATCTTGTCTGAGGTTAACCAGGCTGTTAACACTAGCGCTGTAGTATGGACGAGTAAACCGGTGTAATCCGGGTCTCCATCGCGTCACCTATTGTCTGGGAGCATCGGGCCCTTCAGGGGCTGGACGTCCCTTACTCAACCGTGCCGTTCAGTCAGCGGGACAACTCTGCCATAGCACGGCCGGCTTCTGGGATTAACCTGATGAATAAACTGATTTTAGGGAGAAATATGGTGCATTTAAATGTATTTGGACACTGCTAGTGGAACATGTGATTCTCTGCACCTCCTCTGATAGGACACTTGTTTTAGGGGAACTGTCTTCAAAATGTCCCCTTATGGCCCTGATGGTGTCTGATACATGGCTGATGAAGCAGATAGTATTTCTACTAATTCTATATCTTAGAATATATCAGTATGATTGTTTTGTCTCAAGACTCACACCAGTAATGTTTTTCTTTTCTAATGCACATTTATAAATTTAAATGTCCTAAAATTGAACTAACTCTGGCTTAATCTAAACCCTACCTGTAAATCCTGACCTAGGTGTAGAAATCATTTCCAGTCAAAAATTAAAAAAATTCACACTTTATTTACAATTCACAGACAAAAACTTTTCTGGATTAAGGTAAATTGCAGTGTTCCACTTTAGACTTATGTCGACTCAAACTCTCATTCAGACTATTACGAGACTGTTAGGGCTAGTCAAATAATAGTTGTAAAGTGGTCAGTAGAATATCTGTTGAGGAGCATTAAAATAAAGAGATATTAGATATTAAAGACAGTATAATAATACTCTATAATACTCTAATGAGAGTTAGTTGACATCAGTCAAACATCAGATCATCAGAATAGAGTTATCAGATATTAAAGACTGTCTAATAATACTCTATTACACTCTAATGAGAGTTAGTTGACATTAGGCAAACTCTGATTATCAGAATAAAGAGTAATCAGATATTAAAGACAATCTAATAATACTCTATAATAGTCTAATGAGGGTTAGTTGACATCAGTCAATCATCAGATTATCAGAATAAAGAGTTATCAGATATTAAAGACAATAATAATACTCTATAATACTCTAATGAGGGTTAGTTGACATCAGTCAACCGCCGGATCATCAGAATAAAGAGTTATCAGATATTAAAGACAGTCTAATAATACTCTATAATACTCTAATGAGAGTTAGTTGACATCAGTCAAACGTCGGATCATCAGAATAAAGAGTTATCAGATATTAAAGACAGTCTAATAATACTCTATAATACTCTAATGAGAGTTAGTTGACATCAGTCAAACGTCGGATCATCAGAATAAAGAGTTATCAGATATTAAAGACAGTCTAATAATACTCTATAATACTCTAATGAGAGTTAGTTGACATCAGTCAAACGTCGGATCATCAGAATAAAGAGTTATCAGATATTAAAGACAGTCTAATAATACTCTATAATACTCTAATGAGAGTTAGTTGACATCAGTCAAACGTCGGATCATCAGAAATAAAGAGTTATCAGATATTAAAGACAGTCTAATAATACTCTATAATACTCTAATGAGAGTTAGTTGACATCAGTCAAACGTCAGATCATCAGAATAAAGAGTTATCAGATATTAAAGACAGTCTAATAATACTCTATAATACTCTAATGAGAGTTAGTTGACATCAGTCAAACGTCAGATCATCAGAATAAAGAGTTATCAGATATTAAAGACAGTCTAATAATACTCTATAATACTCTAATGAGAGTTAGTTGACATCAGTCAAACGTCAGATTATCAGAATAAAGAGTTATCAGATATTAAAGACAGTCTAATAATACTCTATAATACTCTAATGAGAGTTAGTTGACATCAGTCAAACGTCGGATCATCAGAATAAAGAGTTATCAGATATTAAAGACAGTCTAATAATACTCTATAATACTCTAATGAGGGTTAGTTGACATCAGTCAAACATCGGATCATAAAAATAAAGAGTTATCAGATATTAAAGACAGTCTAATAATACTCTATAATACTCTAATGAGGGTTAGTTGACATCAGTCAAACGTCGGATCATCAAAATAAAGAGTTATCAGATATTAAAGACAGTCTAATAATACTCTATAATACTCTAATGAGAGTTAGTTGACATCAGTCAAACGTCAGATCATCAGAATAAAGAGTTATCAGATATTAAAGACAGTCTAATAATACTCTATAATACTCTAATGAGAGTTAGTTGACATCAGTCAAACGTCAGATCATCAAAATAAAGAGTTATCAGATATTAAAGACAGTCTAATAATACTCTATAATACTCTAATGAGAGTTAGTTGACATCAGTCAAACGTCAGATTATCAAAATAAAGAGTTATCAGATATTATAGACAGTCTAATAATACTCTATAATACTCTAATGAGAGTTAGTTGACATCAGTCAAACGTCAGATTATCAGAATAAAGAGTTATCAGATATTAAAGACAGTATAATAATACTCTATAATACTCTAATGAGGGTTAGTTGACATCAGTCAAACGCCGGATCATCAGAATAAAGAGTTATCAGATATTAAAGACAATCTAATAATACTCTATAATACTCTTAATGAGAGTTAGTTGACATCAGTCAAACGTCAGATCATCAAAATAAAGAGTTATCAGATATTAAAGACAGTCTAATAATACTCTATAATACTCTAATGAGAGTTAGTTGAACATCAGTCAAACGTCAGATCATCAAAATAAAGAGTTATCAGATATTAAAGACAGTCTAATAATACTCTATAATACTCTAATGAGAGTTAGTTGACATCAGTCAAACGTCAGATTATCAGAATAAAGAGTTATCAGATATTAAAGACAGTCTAATAATACTCTATAATACTCTAATGAGAGTTAGTTGACATCAGTCAAACGTCAGATCATCAGAATAAAGAGTTATCAGATATTAAAGACAGTCTAATAATACTCTATAATACTCTAATGAGAGTTAGTTGACATCAGTCAAACGTCAGATCATCAGAATAAAGAGTTATCAGATATTAAAGACAGTCTAATAATACTCTATAATACTCTAATGAGGGTTAGTTGACATCAGTCAAACGTCGGATCATCAGAATAAAGAGTTATCAGATATTAAAGACAGTCTAATAATACTCTATAATACTCTAATGAGAGTTAGTTGACATCAGTCAAACGTCAGATCATCAGAATAAAGAGTTATCAGATATTAAAGACAGTCTAATAATACTCTATAATACTCTAATGAGAGTTAGTTGACATCAGTCAAACGTCAGAATTATCAAAATAAAGAGTTATCAGATATTATAGACAGTCTAATAATACTCTATAATACTCTAATGAGAGTTAGTTGACATCAGTCAAACGTCGGATCATCAGAATAAAGAGTTATCAGATATTAAAGACAGTCTAATAATACTCTATAATACTCTAATGAGAGTTAGTTGACATCAGTCAAACGTTGGATCATCAGAATAAAGAGTTATCAGATATTAAAGACAGTCTAATAATACTCTATAATACTCTAATGAGAGTTAGTTGACATCAGTCAAACGTCAGATCATCAAAATAAAGAGTTATCAGATATTAAAGACAGTCTAATAATACTCTATAATACTCTAATGAGAGTTAGTTGACATCAGTCAATCGTTGGATCATCAAAATAAAGAGTTATCAGATATTAAAGACAGTCTAATAATACTCTATAATACTCTAATGAGAGTTAGTTGACATCAGTCAAACGTCGGATCATCAGAATAAAGAGTTATCAGATATTAAAGACAGTCTAATAATAATCTATAATACTCTAATGAGAGTTAGTTGACATCAGTCAAACGTCAGATCATCAAAATAAAGAGTTATCAGATATTAAAGACAGTCTAATAATACTCTATAATACTCTAATGAGAGTTAGTTGACATCAGTCAAACGTCAGATCATCAAAATAAAGAGTTATCAGATATTAAAGACAGTCTAATAATACTCTATTACTCTAATGAGAGTTAGTTGACATCAGTCAAACATTGGATCATCAGAATAAAGAGTTATCATATATTAAAGTCTAATAATACTCTATAATACTCAAATGAGAGTTAGTTGACATCAGTCAAACATTGGATCATTAGAATAAAGTGCTACCTCTTGTTTTACAGTGTATTTTCCTAGGAACAGAAATAAGAAGTGTGTTTGCTGTAAAGAGTGCTTCTGTCATGAGGTCCCGGTTCTGGGATGGTGTTCCTGCTGTTTGGGTTTCCTCCTCAGGACAGCAGTGAGTAAATGAGACCCCCGCCTCTCTACATCCCCTGTATCGGCCACCTCATCCCCCCTCTCTCTCCGCCCCTCTCGGTCTCTTCCCTCTCTCCTCTGCTCACACACTGAGACATTTTTCCACATTGGCCGGATTAGGAACACTTTCACTTAGATCTATGTGGTCGCCCCCACAGACAAAGAAACACTTGGAGACAGGATTAGTAGGATTAAAAAGGATTCACATATGTCCAGTTCAAGCAATTGGTATTCAAAGCTTTACACTTTCAAATGCCACCAAGAGAGAGTAAAGCAGTCCCGAGCTTTTCTTTGCATTGCAGCACCTTTATGAGAAACGATTCCCTTTCAACTTCCTCTATGGTGCCGTGAATTCATGTTTTCACTCTTTTTATGTTGGGATTTTATTGCTGTGGAAAGCCAGCGAGACGACGAGAGGAAACACTGTTTTATCCTGCAAAAACTTCTGTTTCACAAATACTGTGGGAGAGTTTTCATCTCTCATCTTTCTTCTGATGTTCTGATGATTATCCTACAATTTACACTTTTGTTTTACTTTGTACACAGAAATGTTGATTTTTTAAAATAATTATGAGACAAAGCTTGATTTAGTTTGTTTCATATAAACCAGATGATAATGAAGAGACACAGTAATGTCTGTATATCATCTGCCAATGAAAATTATTTAATAAGCTAAACATATTTCATATTTATCTGCTTTGCTCTGCTTGTAATGCATAACCAGATAGCTACAACAAAATGAAATCAAAAGATTTTGTATATGCATTTTCAGTAAGTGAGCATAAATCAGTAAATGCATTTTTTCATGTAATAATTCAACATGTCAGACAGCATTTACTGTTCATCCATGATCGAGTGCTAAATCTATCTCTGTTAATATTAACCATAATATTATCATAATCAGAAATTTACATAAACTTAAGGACAAGATTAATTGTAGTGGCTAAGTACATTTCTGAACACATTTTCTGCTTTTTAGATTCATAATAAAATTATAGAATTTTGTCATAGATACACTCTAAACAATGATGGGTTGTTTTAACCTACATTTGGGTCAAATATGGACAAATCCAAATGTTGGGTTAAAAATGTAATTTAAAATTTTAACCCAACTTCAACTTTTACTTTCAACTGTAATTTTTTTTAAATACATTTTTAACACAACATTTGGGTTTGTCCATGTTTGACCCAAATTTGGGTTGAAACAACCCAGCATTTTTAGAGTGTGATTTGCTAAAGTAAGTTTAAAATTAACTAAATACCGAATTCTGTTTTCATTCAGTTCAGGTGATTATAATTGACGTTGTAATGTTTTATTATTATTATTAATATATTAGAATAGGAACTAATTTTTTTAACTTTACCTTTTTTATATAAAAATGCACAGACACACAAAAGCAATGCAAATCTAGCTTTTTAAAACTAATAAATAATTATGAAATTAACAAAACACATACTGCATTTAAAAAAAGATAATATCCATTCAGGGTTGATCTTTGTAACGCACACACACACATATCTAATTCAGGATCATTACTGAGCCTAATCTAAACATGCTTGTTAATATTATTTTAGATGCACGAAAATATAATAACCAATTATCCCTATCCTATCACGCAATAAGCACAGTGTACAGTATGCATATTTTGTGATTGCATACATAATCAGTGAGCCGAAATGAATGGTGCAAGGTGTGTTGTGACTGACCCGGCATCGGTTCTTAAGTGTGGAGAAGTATTTGCAAAGTTTCGGAGGCTCCTGGGCTGAAGTGTCCCCCACGGCGTCCTTACAATGAATATGAATAGATGCTCCTCTGGTCAATGGGACAGTCAAAGCACACCGCTCCAGATAATGGGGACGTCATCCTGAACAAGGCCGTTATGAACAGAGGGGCTCCTTTTGTTTGGCCCCTGTCGAGCAGCGCTATAAATACTGAGTCCTGTGATGCGACTCTCACAGATCGAGAGAGTTCATCAGCGAGAGAGATCAAAACCAGGCGACACGGCCTCGGTCGACATATACAGAGAGAGAGAGCGAGAGAGAGAGAGAAGAGCAAACCAGGCGACGCGGCCTCGGTCGACAGAGAGAGAGAGACACAGACACATACAGAGAGAGAGAGAGGGGCTCCGGTGGGATTAATCAGGTGATCAAGCAGGAGTGACTTGAAATAAAAACAAGACAAGAGAAAGACAACCTCCTACACAAGCTCATAGATAAAAAATGAATTCGGACTCGAGCTCCAGCAGAGCCTCCTCTCCAGACATGGATGAGATGTTCCTCCGCGAACACCACCTTCTCCACCCGCAGGACGCGCGCCTGAACTCCGTGTCGTCCACGCAGAACGAGCTGCTCCAGAAGATGAGCAGCGAGCACCTGTCCAAATCGCCCTCCGGCAGCAAGTACAAGCTGAAGAAGCAAGTGACCGAGCAGGAGGTCCAGCAACTGCGCCTGAAGATCAACGGGCGCGAGCGCAAGCGCACGCACGACCTGAACCTGGCGATGGACGGGCTCCGGGAGGTCATGCCGTACGCGCACGGGCCGTCCGTGAGGAAGCTCTCCAAGATCGCCACTCTCCTGCTGGCCAGAAACTACATCTTAATGCTGACCAGCTCCCTGGACGAGATGAAGCGGCTGGTGGGCGAGATTTACGGAGGACATCACTCGGCGTTTCACTGCGGGACGGTGAGCCACGGCGGCGCGCATTCCGCGAGCACGGCACACCAGGTGCATCACCCGCTCCTCGGGAGCGCGCTGTCCTCTTCCACCTCCTCGACGCTTTCGACCAGTTTACCGGGACTTACATCCATCAGGGCCCCGCACTCTCTGATAAAGAGCACCCCCGCGCCCCCTCTGCACCTCGGGGGCAGTTTCCAGCACTGGTCGGGCCTGCCGTGCCCTGCACTATCTGCCAGGTGCCTCCACCCCCCACCTGCCCATCACCTCCACAGGACTCACGAGGCTTTCCACGGAAAACAAGGACGTGATGAAGTGAAGTGCGCATTGTGGACTGGACTTTGCATGCTCTGTCTGTCTGTTTGTTTGTTTGTTTGTTTGATTGTTTTAGCCCTTACAAATACACTACTTCGTCCTTGTAACAAGGATCTCATTGATTGCTTTGTGAGGTAGCCCACAGTTATGGAGTATGTGCTGCATAACGCACTGTAAATAGTGTCAGGGGCCGCGCGAGGCTCCGTGTACATTCACTGTAAATGAGAGTAAATTGTTCTATTCGAAATGGAATCTTATGTGTTTGAAGTTGCCCTGGAAACGCGAGCACTCTCCCTGCGCGAGCTTACTTTGGTAACCATATTGTCCGCCAAAAATGAATAGTCTACATTGATGTGGGATCTCCTGTATGTGCTTCAGCGCTACAAATCTCGGGAACACTTTATTTTAAGGTGTGTTTGTAACAGTGGCACATGGAAGTAATGAGTAATATTAATTAACGATTACGGTCTGGTTTAGAGTTCGATGCATAGTAACTACATGTAACATAGGACGCTGTAAAATAAAGTGTTACCCATTTCTATGCGTTTTGGCGCAGAATGTGTCTATCTGGAAAAGTTGCGTAAGGCTACCTGTTGATCATGTGATGTGATGATGAGTCGCGTGCATGTGTCTTTCTGCAAAGGGCGTGAAAAGACGAAACCCACATGTTCCTTGTAACAAGGATTGTGAAATGGCATTTCAGATGGAAACTGTACGACTGTGAATTTAGTTCGCATTAGAGTGTTGTTCTGATGATGATATCTCTCTTTCGATTATTTGATTTATCCATTGTCTGCCCGAGTAATAGCTGAACCTTCAGTGTGTCGTCTCTTTATTTGAAATTCTTCAGCATGAGCATGATCCTTTTTCCTGGGAAAAATTTGTTATTCCAGAGAGATTGCCGTGGTCTTTATTTTTGTACATTCTTGTTGACAAATGAGATATTTATTATTGCCCAGTGTTCCTGGATGAAATTTCAATAAAACGTTGCTGTAAAAAACATGAAAGAAAAGATTGTTTTGTTTGGTATATTTTGTAACATGTTGTGCAATTACATTTATATAGTTATTGCCAATTGGAAATAATAATGATCAGTCTATAAAACATATAACTGAATATAGAGATAATTATCTGTTTGCAAAATAAAAAATTAATAGGCTATACAAAGAAAATGTTTCAAAACATAATTCGTCACGGACAGAAATCATTGCCTTGGCGCTCAACATTAAGATAAATTAATTAACACTTTATTTTGCAGTGTTATTGTTATGTTACATAGTAAATAAATATAAAAAATGCACAATTACATGCAACTAACCCTAAAACAAACCTAATATGAATCCTAAACCTATAGAACATTAATTAATATTACTTAAATGCATATTTGCATGTAAGCATTAATTCCTATTTTAATTAAAACAAAAGAAATAAAAAATGAAACAAAGAAAGCAAATTAAAAAAGACGGAATGTGCTGAAACATTTAATTTGTGCACGCTATAAAACATGCCGTCTGAATGTAAATAACATGACAAAATACGGTTTCAATGATAGCAACAAAATAAAAATCACACGGTACTTTCACTAATATTTCTTTCTGAGAGACAGAGAATTTTATTTTAAAATTAACAGCAAAATTAATTTTATGAGAAAATCTTATTCACTGGTATGATTATTAAAAAACGAGCAGCCTATACAAAAAAACAGGCTATTAGCCATTAAACAGAAGAACAGTTTTAAATTAGTAACATAACAATAATAATCATAAACTGTTATGTTTTCTATTTTTATTGTGAGGGACACGATGCTTTATTTGGTTGATCTATTCTGTTTTTTTTTTTAATGAAAATTGCTGAAGGAAATCTTGGTATACATAAAAAATAATAATATTTCCTATATATCAGTGGCAGAAGTAAATCATAAAGTTGCACTGGACACATTTGAAACACAAAGCCAGTCCCTCGGGTGCTTTCACAGACAGCAGCTGAATGTATGTTTGTAGAGATTACAAGTTAATTGTTCATGTGGGAATGGGAGAAGAAAACATCAGAGAGCGCGTGCGGATTACAGGAGCCTAAATGCAGAAGATTAGATATTCAGGACTCTATTCTTGAGGGATGGAAATGAGGCGAAGGATTAAAAAGCTCTTTGTAACTAACTTGTTGAGGGGCTCAAGCCCCTTTTTAGACAAGTAACAAGAAGAGCCTGGGCGAGCTAGTTTTACACTTTGTTTTTAGGGACTACAAACGGTGTGTGAACACTGGCCAGTGCTCGAGGCAGATGGAGGGACCGCGGCGCGCGCTTGAGAAACGCCGCGTTGGCAATGGGCATTTGCGTAATTAGATTCGTTCTACTGTGCAAAGCATTCATTTATCCATTGATTTTCAGAATCAGCGAATTTATAATTTGAAGTTAAAGTTAGAGAACTGGGTTCTGTAGCTTAGATCGCTTGATGATTAGAGTTCGGGTTACAATAAGTTCGCAATTTCTGAAGAAAACAGCAGTGCTTGAAATAATGTAAACGTTTTTTTTTTTTTTTTTTTTTTTTTTGGATAGATTTGGTTTTATGTAAACTGTATCTATTTTTTCTGCTCCCTAATCACTTTTATAGATGGTGGATTATATGCATAAGGGCGAATAAAGACCAATAACAATTCAGTAGCCTATAAAATAGAGAAAGAAGGCCAGAACTCCAGGTGAAGTGTCGCCTACAAGTCAAGGAGATCAAACGTAAAAAAACATTTCGATGTTGACCATCTTCATGTCTTCTGGAGTTGCCCAAAATTTTACCCTTCTGGAATATGGGTTTGATGGAGATCCAAAAGATTTTTTGATATGAAATACCAAGAGATTTGACAACATTGTATTTTGGAAACATTACGCACACTGTGTTGTAAGAGATGTATTGTTAATATATTAAGCAAGAAGAGTAGGCTTACAAGTCAGGACATCTCCTAACTTGGTGAACTGAAATATAGGCTACAATATATGTAGATTTGACTTTTATTTTTAGACTCAAAAAACTGTTTCTAAAACACTGGAAGAAATGGATTTAGTATTGTAAATTAAACAATCACTGTACAGTACTGAACCCATGTGAAATAGGCTACTTTCTCCCAAAAAACGTATTTCAATTGCTCCCTCCCCCTTTCCCATTTTTCCCTAATTTTGTAGGTATACCTATTTGTCGTTTTCTTGAAACATAATCAATAAAAATAGCCTACAGTAATATATATGAAACCCTTCGAACATACAAGGGTGTACTTTTTACGAGTGGAGCTAACGACGATCATTTTTGTTGAATTCGTATTAGCATATTTACACCATTTGGTGATTCAACCATAGACAGTATAAGGATTCAACCGACGTTGACCAATCAGAGTTAGTTTCAGAAAATTGCCATCGGAACTCGTAGGTCGTACAGTGCAACTTGTACAAAGGCTCAATATTCTGAACCATTTAAGTTACATCACATAATAATGAAATTATCAAACAATCTTTAAATGAGGCATTTCGAAGAGCATTTTACAATTTCTAAAAATATTAGTGATACCATGTTTTTGGTGGTGAAAATAGCCATCCCATTAAATGTCTCTTCTTTATAGTCATATCTTAGATATGGCTATGATTCTTGGTCATTTTATTGGTAACGCTTCCTTTTACAGTATAGTACTTACCTAGAAAGTACTGTTAATATAAGGTAAGTACATGGAACAGGGGTAGGTTTAGGGGTAGGTTCAGGGTTAGTAGCCTAGTTATTAAACAGTCATTGTAGTTATTAAAATAAGTGCATAGTATTTACATGGGTAACTGGACTGTAAAAGGAAGCGTTACCATTTTATTTTATCATCCACCACGACTAAGTTGGAAGTATACTGAAATGGAAGAGTTTCTTCTTTCCTGTTATAACGTAGAATTGATTTTGTCCACATTTGATTGGATGGTTGTTGTTTGCTATTGGTCGTTCTCATTTGATTGACAGGTTGTCCCGCCCATGCACCGTTGCACGTGTCATCAGATTAGGGAGGGGTTATTATGATTCAAGATTACGAGGGCACATTAATAAAATAAAAAAGTAACAAGTGCACAGATAAATCATTTCAATTCTGCAATATTTATTAATAATATGCTGGCTTTACAAACAGTTAAGTGGCAAAGGTTAATACTTAGATAGTTACTACAGTATATTAAGTCTGTCTAGTTCTTGCTTCTCGATTGTTTTGTCTTCCAAAAAGTGGCTAAGCTGCAGGCTAGCGATGGAAAGCAGCATGCGGTAACTATCGTGCGGCTTCTGGAGTCAGAATCTGTCATTTGTCAAAGTCTGTGTTTATGTGTTATGTCTTCCAAAAAAGCATCTGTGAGACCGCTGATGTAGCCAATGAGAGCTCTGCGCAAAGCAATTCTCACACACTCGCTCGAAAGGAAATTAAACGCCTCGTGGTATTTTTCGCTCCATGCCTCTCCCTTTGTTTCCTTTAATTACAGTTTGGTGGTTAATAAACTCCTTTCCTGCTGGTGCTTCATTAACCATTCTGATTGTTATGATAACATGTTTGTTTGCAGCTCCTTTTTACAAAGTTGAGATTGTTTTCTTTGCCGCATGTTTCCAGGTTAGCAATGTTCATGTTAACGAAACTCAGCTCAGCTGCTCATTTGTATGTAACTAAGTGCTTAACCGTGATACGATATACTTATTATGTATACATACATGTTCACTCTCAGATAAAAAGGTACAAAAGCTGTCACTGGGGCTTTTCAAAAGATACACTTTTGTACCTAAAGGCTGCATATTGGTACCTTACTGGTACATATAATATTAGCAACTAAAATATACATCTTAGCACCTAAAATGTACATGTGAACACCTGAAATGTACATATTGGAACCTTAAATGCACATCTTAGCACCTAAAATGTACATATTAACACCTGAACTGTACATATTAGCACCTAAAATGGACATATTAGCAATAAAATTGGACAAAAATGTACTTTTTGAAAAGGTACAGCCCCAGTGATAGCTTTTGTTCCTTTTTTTCTGCTAGTGTTGGTGCATTTAAAGTATGTGCATTAATTAACATTTTTAGTTACACGGTTGACTCTACCTAACCCTAACTCAAGCCTTACCCCCAAAAACTTTAATCCTATAACCCTAACCTAATACTACCCTTTCTCCTAAGCATATACCTCAAACTCATTAGCATTAAATGTGTGAAAAAAGATTTGAACTCAGACTTTACCTGTTGAAAATTCCTCGCACCCATTTACTCAACTTGCAGTTTATGTAGCACAGACGCTTCAGTCCACTAAGGCAGCAGATTGCCAGCCGTAAACTCGGAGGGGTCAAGCGGGGTTGAAAGAGACTCCCGAGCTCCCGGGTAATTCCCTGCGGCCGCTGTCCAAAAGACAGCTCCGCTAAGTGGAGGCCTTTCTTTCCACACATGACAAATGGGTAGTCCTCGTCAGTGGACACACCTGTTACTGGAAACACTTGAGATTTTACACTTTCGAGAGTGGCCTTATTACCAATCTGACCGCTCAAAGGTCTCGAACAATGGACGCGGATGCTAACAATGCTCCAGGCCCAGGGCTAAAGAGACTCCCGTCAAAGCCAGGCTTGTGCCGGGCGACACCGGGGGCTGCAATTGAAAATAAATTTCAGTTGAATAAGGGCATGGGGCACATCGGAGGAACCCGCAAGCTTCAGCTAGAACAAAAGCAGTTGAGGGGATAAGTTATTGACTCTGCTGACAGGATGAATGCAGTTCATTATGCCTGCCAGTTACTCTAGTCCATGTCCCGAGCTGAATTAGGTGGCAGGTGCATGAGCCATTTTGCGCTGCCCCCGGGGAATCCCTAAGGCCTGTCATCAGCTGATTTCATAGACAAATGTTTATCCCATACAGCCAAAACAGAAAGCATATTTCCATCATAAGAGCGTTTTGCAACAGCCATTAGTGTCACCGCTCATTTGCATGTTAATTGTGCAGTTAAAGCGGCAATGTCCACGTTTGCTATTGTTCACATGATGGTACACTGGAAAAAAATTTGGTGTAGAAGCAGTTGTCACTCAGACATTGTATACCACTAACACGAAGAAACGGCAAGGAACACATTTAATTTAAAACGTGACATTTTTAATTTAGAAAGACACAATCGTTTTTTCTTTACAGTGAAATCAGTCCACCATTTGTACTGGCCTGGAGCGGCTTTATTAATTCAAAGTACTTTTGCGCATCACACACCGGTTTACAACACCGTCATTCTTCCGTTACAGGGCAGAAACTTCAAGCATTTAAATTGATAATTCTTCAGTGTTCATCCTGGAAGGACTTCATTGCGCATAACCAAATTACAAGCTAAACAGACTAAGCAAGAAAGCACAAACCCTGGAGCTAAATGACAGAGAAGCAGATCCTTTTTGTGTTAGTCAATCTACAACATCCAAGTCAGCATTTGGCATCCTTTTTACTCTAAATACGACAACATAAAAGAGCGAGGCTCTCAGTTCTGTGCTCCGTAATGTTCTCCTACTGTGTCTGACAGATGGCGTTCACTAGTTGGCCATAAATGGCTGTCACTGAGTGTTTGTCTGTCTGCCAGTAGCCTATGGATAAGGGACTCCCTGGGAGAATGTTACTGCCCTGATATTGCCGAAAACGAAATGTCCTTGATTGTCAACCGCCAACGAGCGAGGTCCTCACGGCACCCGGGCCTTCTGGTCACAGAGAGGAGGTTTTAGGGAGTTGGTGTGATCAACGGATGTGTGTTTATTTAAATTGTAGTCCGACACATGCTTGAAAGCTGCCGCGGCTAATGGAGCATGAGGTGAACATGCTCTGTAAGATGTTGGGTCACCAGGGTTCACTCGAAGAAGAAGAATGCATTGTGTAAATGTTTTAATGAAGTTGCTTGAACACTTTCTCCTATTCCAGTTGAATGTCCAAATACAACTATATGAGTAAGTTGGTCGAACTGTAGGAGCTTTGTAAATGTTTCTCATTCGAGCTGTCCTGTTTTACAAATGACGGGACTTTGGGGGGTGGGACAAACTGTACATCCAATCAGTGGCATGATGGGAAGCTGTGTGCTCAGATTATAATGGATACAGTGTACAGATGTGTGTTCAGATTATAATGACTGATGCTGTCAACACTGATACAGTATACAGATGTGTGTTCAGATTATAATGACTGACGCTGTCTACACTGATACAGTACACAGATGTGTGTTCAGATTATAATGACTGACGCTGTCTACACTGATACAGTATACAGATGTGTGTTCAGATTATAATGACTGAATGCTGTCTACACTGATACAGTATACAGATGTGTGTTCAGATTATAATGACTGATGCTGTCTACACTGATACAGTACACAGATGTGTGTTCAGATTATAATGACTGATGCTGTCTACACTGATACAGTACACAGATGTGTGTTCAGATTATAATGACTGACGCTGTCTACACTGATACAGTACACAGATGTGTGTTCAGATTATAATGACTGATGCTGTCTACACTGATACAGTATACAGATGTGTGTTCAGATTATAATGACTGATGCTGTCATACACTGATACAGTATACAGATGTGTGTTCAGATTATAATGACTACGCTGTCTACACTGATACAGTATACAGATGTGTGTT
The DNA here is from genome assembly GCA_030378365.1 of Hybognathus amarus. Classification (NCBI taxonomy): domain Eukaryota; kingdom Metazoa; phylum Chordata; class Actinopteri; order Cypriniformes; family Leuciscidae; genus Hybognathus; species Hybognathus amarus. Next base: position 112,682 of record JAQIUQ010001539.1, read on the forward strand.
CAGATTATAATGACTGACGCTGTCTACACTGATACAGTATGCAGATGTGTGTTCAGATTATAATGACTGACGCTGTCTACACTGATACAGTACACAGATGTGTGTTCAGATTATAATGACTGACTGCTGATACTACACTGATACAGTATTACAGATATGTGTGTTCAGATTATAATGACTGACGCTGTTACACTGATACAGTATACAGATGTGTGTTCAGATTATAATGACTGACGCTGTCTACACTGATACAGTATACAGATGTGTGTTCAGATTATAATGACTGACGCTGTCTACACTGATACAGTATACAGATGTGTGTTCAGATTATAATGACTGACGCTGATACACTGATACAGTATACAGATGTGTGTTCAGATTATAATGACTGATGCTGTCTACACTGATACAGTATACAGATGTGTGTTCAGATTATAATGACTGACGCTGTCTACACTGATACAGTATACAGATGTGTGTTCAGATTATAATGACTGACGCTGTATACACTGATACAGTATACAGATGTGTGTTCAGATTATAATGACTGACGCTGATACACTGATACAGTATACAGATGTGTGTCAGATTTATAATGACTTGACGCTGATATCACTGATACAGTATAGGGATCTCGCCGGTGACTCGCGAGCACGGGTTGCATGTGTTCTGGTTGGCAGAAAAGTAATGGCCGTATGCCGCACAGTATTATAAAGTCATCATTAACCCAAAGATTGGGTTCTATTGCAGATAAGTGCATCATCTGTGTACACACCCTTATAGGTAAGGGCAAATTATTGTATTTTCTTGATAAGTTTTACGTATATGTTGCCAATGTTATAAATAAAGGTTAAGATCATTTTGATTCAAAATACTAGCCCATGGACAAATTGCACCTCTATTTTTACTCTGAGTTGTAACAATTTACCAGTTTATCCAGTTAACACAAGTAATATTCGATTAATTACTGACTTATAGGCAGCATGGAGATTATGTACGACCTTCATTGACTCTCTGATAAGCATTGATGGCGTGTCGATGCTAGATACAGGTAGATGTTTACCGCCGAATGTCAAAATGTGGCCAGTGTGTTTGAGTCTTTTGTTCCAATTCTCACTCAGGTGATATGGATCAGGCATAGAACATGAACCCTGGTTATATTAAAGCTTTACCTTATATCTTCCTTTTAGCTTTTTCTGTACAAAAGAATTATAATTTTGCTAGACAACGAACACATCAGACTGCTGCGTCTGTTTTGGTTCTTTTTGCCAACCAGTTCGACACCCATGTACCCATTACATGACATTCACATGTGACGCTGGCAAAACATCCCTATACAGATGTGTGTTCAGATTATAATGACTGACACTGACTACACTGATACAGTATACAGATGTGTGTTCAGATTATAATGACTGACGCTGTCTACACTGATACAGTATACAGATGTGTGTTCAGATTATAATGACTGACGCTGATACACTGATACAGTATACAGATGTGTGTTCAGATTATAATGACTGACACTGATACACTGATACAGTATACAGATGTGTGTTCAGATTATAATGACTGACGCTGTCTACACTGATACAGTATACAGATGTGTGTTCAGATTATAATGACTGACACTGATACACTGATACAGTATACAGATGTGTGTTCAGATTATAATGACTGACACTGATACACTGATACAGTATACAGATGTGTGTTCAGATTATAATGACTGACACTGATACACTGATACAGTATACAGATGTGTGTTCAGATTATAATGACTGACGCTGATACACTGATACAGTATACAGATGTGTGTTCAGATTATAATGACTGACACTGATACACTGATACAGTATACAGATGTGTGTTCAGATTATAATGACTGATGCTGTCTACACTGATACAGTATACAGATGTGTGTTCAGATTATAATGACTGACACTGATACACTGATACAGTATACAGATGTGTGTTCAGATTATAATGACTGATGCTGTCTACACTGATACAGTATACAGATGTGTGTTCAGATTATAATGACTGACGCTGTCTACACTGATACAGTATACAGATGTGTGTTCAGATTATAATGACTGATGCTGTCTACACTGATACAGTATACAGATGTGTGTTCAGATTATAATGACTGACGCTGTATACACTGATACAGTATACAGATGTGTGTTCAGATTATAATGACTGACACTGATACACTGATACAGTATACAGATGTGTGTTCAGATTATAATGACTGATGCTGTCTACACTGATACAGTATACAGATGTGTGTTCAGATTATAATGACTGACGCTGTCTACACTGATACAGTATACAGATGTGTGTTCAGATTATAATGACTGACGCTGTATACACTGATACAGTATACAGATGTGTGTTCAGATTATAATGACTGACGCTGACTACACTGATACAGTATACAGATGTGTGTTCAGATTATAATGACTGATGCTGTCTACACTGATACAGTATACAGATGTGTGTTCAGATTATAATGACTGACGCTGTCTACACTGATACAGTATACAGATGTGTGTTCAGATTATAATGACTGACGCTGTCTACACTGATACAGTATACAGATGTGTGTTCAGATTATAATGACTGACACTGATACACTGATACAGTATACAGATGTGTGTTCAGATTATAATGACTGACACTGATACACTGATACAGTATACAGATGTGTGTTCAGATTATAATGACTGACACTGACTACACTGATACAGTATACAGATGTGTGTTCAGATTATAATGACTGACGCTGATACACTGATACAGTATACAGATGTGTGTTCAGATTATAATGACTGATGCTGTCTACACTGATACAGTATACAGATGTGTGTTCAGATTATAATGACTGACGCTGATACACTGATACAGTATACAGATGTGTGTTCAGATTATAATGACTGACACTGATACACTGATACAGTATACAGATGTGTGTTCAGATTATAATGACTGACGCTGTCTACACTGATACAGTATACAGATGTGTGTTCAGATTATAATGACTGACACTGATACACTGATACAGTATACAGATGTGTGTTCAGATTATAATGACTGACGCTGTATACACTGATACAGTATACAGATGTGTGTTCAGATTATAATGACTGACGCTGTCTACACTGATACAGTATACAGATGTGTGTTCAGATTATAATGACTGACACTGACTACACTGATACAGTATACAGATGTGTGTTCAGATTATAATGACTGACGCTGATACACTGATACAGTATACAGATGTGTGTTCAGATTATAATGACTGATGCTGTCTACACTGATACAGTATACAGATGTGTGTTCAGATTATAATGACTGACGCTGTCTACACTGATACAGTATACAGATGTGTGTTCAGATTATAATGACTGACGCTGATACACTGATACAGTATACAGATGTGTGTTCAGATTATAATGACTGACTCTGATACACTGATACAGTATACAGATGTGTGTTCAGATTATAATGACTGACGCTGTCTACACTGATACAGTATACAGATGTGTGTTCAGATTATAATGACTGACGCTGTCTACACTGATACAGTATACAGATGTGTGTTCAGATTATAATGACTGACTCTGATACACTGATACAGTATACAGATGTGTGTTCAGATTATAATGACTGACGCTGTCTACACTGATACAGTATACAGATGTGTGTTCAGATTATAATGACTGACGCTGTCTACACTGATACAGTATACAGATGTGTGTTCAGATTATAATGACTGACGCTGTCTACACTGATACAGTATACAGATGTGTGTTCAGATTATAATGACTGACACTGATACACTGATACAGTATACAGATGTGTGTTCAGATTATAATGACTGATGCTGTCTACACTGATACAGTATACAGATGTGTGTTCAGATTATAATGACTGACGCTGATACACTGATACAGTATACAGATGTGTGTTCAGATTATAATGACTGACGCTGATACACTGATACAGTATACAGATGTGTGTTCAGATTATAATGACTGACGCTGATACACTGATACAGTATAGGGATCTTCTCCCGTGACGTAGCCACGACGGTTGCATGTACTCTGGTTGCAGAAAAGTAATGGCCGTATGCCGCACAGTATTATAAAGTCATAATTTAACCCAAAGATTGGGTTACTGTACAGTCAGTGTATCATCTGTGTACACACCCTTATAGATTAAGGGCAAATTATTGTATTTTCTTTGATACATTTTTACGTATATGTTGACCAATGTTATAAATCTAGAGGTAAGATCATTTTGATTTCAAAATATAGCCCATGGACAAATTGCACCTCTATTTTCTCTAAGTTGTAACAAATTTACCAGTTATCCAGTTAACACAAAGTAATATTAGTAATTATGACTTATAGGCATCTAAAGATTTGTACGCCTTCATTGACTCTCTGATAAGCATAGATATGCGGTGTTCGATGAGATACAGGTAGATGTCGCGTAATGTCAAATCTGGCCATGTGTTAGGACTTTTGTTCCAATTCTCACTCAGGTGATATGGATCAGGCATAGAACATGAACCCTGGTTATATAAAAGCTTTACCTTATATCCTTTAGCTTTTTCTTACAAAGAATTATAATTTTGCTGACAGAACACATAGACTGCTGCGTATGTTCTGGTTCTTTTTGCCAACCAGTTCGCGCCCATGCCCATTTCGTGACGTCACATATGACTTTGGCGAACATCCCTATACAGATGTGTGTTCAGATTATAATGACTGACACTGATACACTGATACAGTATACAGATGTGTGTTCAGATTATAATGACTGACACTGATACACTGATACAGTATACAGATGTGTGTTCAGATTATAATGACTGACACTGATACACTGATACAGTATACAGATGTGTGTTCAGATTATAATGACTGACACTGATACACTGATACAGTATACAGATGTGTGTTCAGATTATAATGACTGACACTGATACACTGATACAGTATACAGATGTGTGTTCAGATTATAATGACTGACACTGATACACTGATACAGTATACAGATGTGTGTTCAGATTATAATGACTGACACTGATACACTGATACAGTATACAGATGTGTGTTCAGATTATAATGACTGACACTGATACACTGATACAGTATACAGATGTGTGTTCAGATTATAATGACTGACGCTGATACACTGATACAGTATACAGATGTGTGTTCAGATTATAATGACTGACACTGATACACTGATACAGTATACAGATGTGTGTTCAGATTATAATGACTGATGCTGTATACACTGATACAGTATACAGATGTGTGTTCAGATTATAATGACTGACACTGATACACTGATACAGTATACAGATGTGTGTTCAGATTATAATGACTGACGCTGTCTACACTGATACAGTATACAGATGTGTGTTCAGATTATAATGACTGATGCTGTATACACTGATACAGTATACAGATGTGTGTTCAGATTATAATGACTGACGCTGTCTACACTGATACAGTATACAGATGTGTGTTCAGATTATAATGACTGATGCTGTCTACACTGATACAGTATACAGATGTGTGTTCAGATTATAATGACTGATGCTGTCTACACTGATACAGTATACAGATGTGTGTTCAGATTATAATGACTGATGCTGTCTACACTGATACAGTATACAGATGTGTGTTCAGATTATAATGACTGACGCTGACTACACTGATACAGTATACAGATGTGTGTTCAGATTATAATGACTGATGCTGTATACACTGATACAGTATACAGATGTGTGTTCAGATTATAATGACTGACGCTGTCTACACTGATACAGTATACAGATGTGTGTTCAGATTATAATGACTGACACTGATACACTGATACAGTATACAGATGTGTGTTCAGATTATAATGACTGACGCTGATACACTGATACAGTATACAGATGTGTGTTCAGATTATAATGACTGACGCTGTCTACACTGATACAGTATACAGATGTGTGTTCAGATTATAATGACTGACACTGATACACTGATACAGTATACAGATGTGTGTTCAGATTATAATGACTGACGCTGTATACACTGATACAGTATACAGATGTGTGTTCAGATTATAATGACTGACACTGTCTACACTGATACAGTATACAGATGTGTGTTCAGATTATAATGACTGACGCTGCTACACTGATACAGTATACAGAATGTGTGTTCAGATTATAATGACTGATGCTGCTACACTGATACAGTATACAGATGTGTGTTCAGATTATAATGACTGACTGCTGTCTACACTGATACAGTATGCAGATGTGTGTTCAGATTATAATGACTGATGCTGTATACACTGATACAGTATACAGATGTGTGTTCAGATTATAATGACTGACGCTGTCTACACTGATACAGTATACAGATGTGTGTTCAGATTATAATGACTGACGCTGTCTACACTGATACAGTATACAGATGTGTGTTCAGATTATAATGACTGTACACTGTATACACTGATACAGTATACAGATGTGTGTTTCAGATTATAATGACTGACGCTGTCTACACTGATACAGTATACAGATGTGTGTTCAGATTATAATGACTGACACTGACTACACTGATACAGTATACAGATGTGTGTTCAGATTATAATGACTGACGCTGATACACTCATAGCAGTATACAGATGTATTAACTTTATTAACCTTAATAAGTGGACCTAAGGAACAAATGTAAATAATAAAAAAATTACTGTTATGTTACGTTACCCTGTATTATGTTTATCTCTTTGTATCTTCCTTTTAACTCCGTATCTGTTAGCTGAACCAAACCCCAACCTTGGTGAAACATGCCGTATTGTCAATATTTGCCACTTAAAGTGAGTCATTAAAGGAAATGATAGTTTTTTTACTTCTGTTTATGAATTTTCTACCTTTAATTACAGAATTTAATAAAGGCATGTCACCACCTAGAGTACTCGCAGTTATGGTAATTTCCACGTGATCGTGAATGCACCATTAATACTTTGTGGCACAGCCAACAGAAAGTTTGAAAATGCAGATAAGTAGATGTAAGATGTCTCTGTGTGTGCCAGATTCGTGTCTTGGCATAAGAGAGACGCCACAGTGCCCCTCACTGTAGGGGACATTGTTGCATGTCGGCACACACAATGAGAGAAATAGACACCATGGATTTCTGATATCATTTGTCAGCTTTACTCAGCATGTTATGTCGGCTTTACAAATCAGATAAAAATGTCAAATGCGTGTACATATTGCACATTTTGAGTCCTCGAAGATCAATGCATTGACACAGGTCTGCGTACCAGCGGCGGGATAATGCGAGATGATCTCCCATTAGCGCAAGCGTAATGGATCGCCTCTCCAGAGGTGCATTATTTAAACAAATCTGATTGAGCAAAATTGATACAGTGTATGACCCAATCACACGCACAAAGGGGAAGTGGTGTACACTAATTAGGGCACATCATGCAGGCTTTTGGTAAATGGCTGGCTGTCAGCTCTCGCGCTGGCCGCTGAGAGAAACGCTAGTTAGCGCTGAGACACTGACAGTTTGGCTTAACCAACGCCTCCACACGTGGGAAGGGGTAAAAAGCAATGGACTGCAGATGGTGCAATGCAAGCTTATGCTCCAAGTGCTCATTATAGTGCGCTCAGTGTTGTAGTATGCAGGAGTAAAATTCGATCTGGACTGGTTCCTGATTCAGATGAACGACTGCCACTGTGTCCTTGAGCATTTCACCATTGGTCAAGAGAGTTCGGTAATAATTGGGATTCTTATTAAGAAAGAAGTATCTTATGCTCACCAAGGTGGCATGTACATGATGTAAAAATTCGTGAAATATTATTAGAATTTAAATTAAGAAATTATCTTACATGAGCATTTTGATGCTCAAAAAAATTTTCCGATTATTATCAGTTGCTGCTTCATATTTTTGTGGAAACCTTGACATACCATTCAAAAGACATTAATGCTTTTATGCTTTAAATTGACCATAATTGAAAAGTAAAAACATTTATAACTGTTTCAATTTTAAATAAATGCTGCTCTTTTAAACTTATCAAAAAAGAAAAAATCCACATACATTTGGTGTAATTTCTGATATGAAATCTTATAGACTTGATGCTGCTAGTTTAAAGTTTGTGCTTTATTTCAGGCGGGGTTGGCGAGCGCAGTGACGCTGGCCCAGTGCCAGAAGAAATTGGTCACACTTGGTGAAATCTGAATAGCATTTAAATGTAAATGACAGATTGTTTCTGGTGAAAACCAACCAACAATGAATTGAGGGATTCTAGACATATTTTATTTCTTCTGCAAATATGTTTCTGAGGAAACACACAGATGAAAGTGATTTATATAGTCATTTACGGATATCTGTAAATTGCATTATTTCCCTTTTAATAAACATAAGCAATAAGCTTGCGAACACAGCTATGCTGCCCATTATAAGATTTAACTCACTATATCAGATCTTGTTAAAGATGGCAAGAGTATATGAACAGTAATGACAGTGTTATCATCTACACCTCAGCAAAGCGTTTTCCTGATGTAAAATCAAATGTGTAATTTTTCATAATTGTCTAATGCAAATCCCTTTCATTTCAAATTATATGACCAATTTAGCAACCTCAGTTAGGAGTTTAATTGATAATTTTCTTTAAACTAGCTGAAAAAAAAGGCATTTGATCATTTGAACGTGTCACAAAGTTTACAGTTCGGCATTGAGCTACAATGTGAAGATCCGTATGAGTGTGTGTGTGTGTGTGCACTGGTGTGAACAGAAGTGACAGCAGTGCTAGTGTGTCGTCAGTGAATAGGCCAGAGTCATCATATGGACAAATCACAACTGATCTGGGCCTGTAATGGATGCCAGATGTTAACGTTTTGTACCCAATGGCCCTCCTGAGAGCTCACCTAATCGAGAGGAGAGACATCGCTGTGGGTAAGTGTGTGTGTGTGTGTGTGTGTGTGTGTGTGTGTGTGTGTGAGACTGCAGCTAATATTTCAGAATATTTATATTTCTAATAGGGCTGTCAAACAATTAATCATGATTAATCGCATCCAAAATAAATGTTTGTGTTTACATAATATATGTGGGTGCACTGTGTATAATTATTTTGTATATATATAAATAAATACACACACACACATGCATGTATATTTAAAAAATATATATATATATATATATATATTTATATTTAAATATAATATAAATTATATATAAATCAGTGCACACACATATATTATGTAAACACAAACTTTTATTTTGGATGTGATTAATCGCGATTAATCGCTTAACAGCCCTAATTTCTAAGCATGATCTAAAATCATCTTAGAATGATGGGTATAGATAGATAATATTTATATGCTATATATATATATATATATATATATATATATATATTAGGGCTGTCAAATGATTAATCGCGATTAATCAGCATCCAAAATAAAAGTTTGTGTCTACATAATATATGTGGGTGCAATGTGTTTAATTATTTTTGTATATGTATATATATATATATATATATATATATATATATATATATATATATATATATATATATATAAACACATATGCATGTATATTTAGGAAAAAATATTTATATATAAAATATTTATATTTAGATATAATATAAATTATATACAAAATCTATATACACATGAATTTTTTTCTAAATATTTACAAGCATGTGTGTTTTTTATGTATATAAAATAATTATGCACAGTGCACCCAAAATCTGTGGCAGTGACCATGATAATTAGTACTGAAAGGTCAGATTTCTTAACTATACTGTGATCAAAAGCAAAAAACTTCATGGAAATCTTCCTTTTTTTCAATGAATATGATTAACTTAGATGGTTAAATCGATCATGTAATTTTGCAATGAAAATTTGTGTTCACATTTTATTTTGATAGCGCACTTTATTAATTCTGCCAACTATAAGTAACGTTGTATATAACTGTCAACTAACTCTTCATTAGAGTATTATTAGGCTGTTAGGATCAGTAGAATTAGTTGAAATGTAGTTGCAAACTTAGAAAGTTAGCCGAAAGTGGACTATAAAGAGCTAGCCAAATTTGGCATTAGAAATTAGAAATATGTGCTGTACTGATCCAGCCAAGTCTCATGAAACTGTCTCTAATTTCTCGTGCTATTTATACGCTAAGAATGGTTTCTGCGTGCATATGATAATGGTACGTGGGATATATATCGCACTTTCTGAGATGTGTATAGCAGATTTTGTAAAGCCGGTCTCTCTGAGAGCGGTCGTCCCGTGTTCAGTTGTGTTCAGAGGCCGGTGGAGGGTGTAATGGGACGGGTGGAGCGCTAAGGGAAACACAGCAGATGTTGGGTTATATGTGCTGGATGCTGAAATGCAATATAACAGATGCTCAGCATGAGACTGGCGATCACAGAGGAGTGTGAGCGACTGCCTCTGCGGACGAGTGCGCTATCGACTCCTCTGATTAAAATGAATTATTCTATCAATAACACAGCCCTGCATCTGTTGGTTAGCAAAGCCTGACAATGCTGAGTGTAAAAAAAAATAAAAAAATGTGATAGGGCACAAAGATGTTTTCTCTAATTATATGCATTTACTAGCTTTAATGCACTTATCAAAATAACAAAAAGCAGTTATAAAATACAGGTGACATTTGAAAAATTTTAATATGGTGCAAAAGTTCATTTATTTCAGTAATAAAAGGTGAACTCTCCTGTTCAAACTCATTCATCAAAATGAACAAATCTTTTCCCGAGTCAAAGCGTTATTTCATTTGTTGAATGAACCAAATGACTCAAAAAAGAATTTGTTCATTTTGATGAACGAGTTCGAACAGGAGAGTCACGAACGTGCATCACAGAACAGAGCAAGGCGAGCATTTGAGCTTATAAAACGTAAACTTTTTTATTTATTAATTAAATGAGTGATCGTTTCGCTTGATAAGACCCTTATTCATCGTCTGGAATCGTTTAAAGCCCTTTGAACGGTTTGCACTGAAAACCTGAAAAACTTGAACCGTTTGGTTCCCATTGAAGTCCATTACATGGAAAAAATCCTGGAATGTTTTCATCAAAAACCTTAATTTCTTTTCGACTGAAGAAAGAAATGGACATCTTGGATGACATGGGGGTGAGTAAATTATCAGCTAATTTTTTTTTTTTTAAGTGAACTACTCCTTTAATAGCATGAGTGTTAATATTGTGTATAGTCAATTGTTCCAGTTATTCACACACACACACACACACACACACACAAGCTCATGCTGAGCGGCTCAGTGTGTGTGCTGTGAGCAGAGGAAATGCACAAGGTGTCGTCTGTCGCTGTCGTCAAATCACAGCCCTGTTGGTTCTGATCCATCGCTCTCTCCATCTGTGTGTTAGAGCCGCTGGAGTGTGTGATGTGTGTGTGTGTGTGTGGGGAGATCCTCATTATCCCATTAACACTTCCCTGATGCGAAGCTCCGGCTCGGCTGGATCCTGATGTCAGTGGAGGGTGTGTGTGTGTGTGTGTGTGTGTGTGTGAAAAGCCCCACTGATGCCACAGGTTTCTGCAAAGAGCCAAGATGGCACACTTCTGCAGTCGCTTTCTCACACACACCGACACACACCAGGACATCATAACCAGCTGTCGCAGGACCAACACACTCATACTGACACACACTGACAAGCAGATCTCAATATGTCAATGCTAAACTAAACATGCCGCCAGAGATGTCTGAATGTAACCATCGATGATGGACGAGTCAGTCACTGAACTAAAGCTTCAGGTCTCCAGAATCCACTCAGTCACTGTAAATCACACACACACACACACACACACACACGCGAGTCGGCACTGAGTCAACATGACATTCTGAAGCACAAATACTGATGCAGTTTTCTTGGAAAACTTAGTATGTGTCTGTGTGTGTGTTTATGTCTGTGTTTGTTTGTGTTTATGTCTGTGTGTGTGTGTGTGTGTGTGTGTGTGTGTGTGTGTGTGTGTGTGTGTGTGTGTGTGTGTGTGTGTGTGTGTGTGTGTGTGTGTGTGTGTGTGTGTGTGTGTGTGTGTGTGTGTGTGTGTGTGTGTGTGTGTGTGTGTGTGTGTGTGTGTGTGTGTGTGTGTGTGTGTGTGTGTGTGTGTGTGTGTGTGTGTGTGTGTGTGTGTGTGTGTGTGTGTGTGTGTGTTCTTTCAGGAATGTTCAGGACTTTTTGCTGGTGCTCACAAGGAAAATTGATTATGAAACATAATAAAATGTGTTTTCTTGAAAATGTAAAAAGAAAACTGCAGAAAGTTTTCTGTGATGGGTAGTGTGTGTGTGTTTGTGTGTGTGTTTGATCTCTTTTGAAAGCCATTACATTCAGGATTCTCAGGACAAAATTATTTGAAACAAGAGACGTAATTAAAAGCCTTGATTTGGTCTCAGTGTGTTTAAAAAAAACAATTAGAGCTAAATTTAAGATTTATGAATTTGAAATGCATATGCAATGTCCATCCATCCACACACACTCTCACTTACTCACAAACACACACACACACACACAGTTGGTAAACTTCTTGTCTGAAGTCATCATATAGGGCGGCCTGCCGTGATCAGGCGGAGTGTGTGTGTGAGTGTGTGTGTGAGATGGGCGGAGGCTCTCCGGGAGGGCAGATCCTGCTTGACAGAAGGTGACGGATGACCTCGGCTCAACCTCCATCACACTCCTACATAACAGAGGCCATCCCAGCTCCGGGGCGTCCCGCGGGACAAAGACCCGCACAGGTATTCAAATCAGCCCTAATGCAGAGGGAACACACTCCACACACACTGCTGTAACACTCTAATGAGGTGCTAATAGCAGAAAATCACTTTCTGTTCTCCCGCTGGGTAAAGACAGATGGAGACGGAGGTGTGTGTGTGTGTGTGTGTGTTCTGACTGACAGATCGACAGGCGGGTTTGATGGAGAGAGAGTTGAGGAGTGTGTTTATCATCACACTCTTCCTCGGGCGGATGAGGAGCTGCTCGTTCTGGAGATAATCCTTCCCAGATGCATGTGTGTGTGTGTGTGTGTGTGTGTGTAACTCACATCTATACTTACAAACAACACAATCCTCAGAATAACTTCAGCATCTGGAGTCACGTGGAGAAAACTCAATTTTGGCCAAAGTTTTATTGTCATCAGTGTGATTTACATGTTAAAGCATCACTTCTGCTTCAGGTTAAACTAATATATAGACTCATTACATGTAAAGTGAGAAATTTCAAGTAACACTTTACAATTCGGGTGCACTAATAAGCATTAATTCATGCTTAACTATAATACACAGCACAGATAATACTGAATTAATGTGTAACTAATGACTATTTAAGCTATTCATTAATGATTACCACATTAGGAACTAATTAAGAGTATGTAAGGTTACATTGTAAAAAAATCTGTAGAAATTACAGTAAAACCAATTTAAAAAGCTTACTGTAGATTTAGATTGATGTTATTTACTGGCAACAGATTGTTCAAAGTTAAATGAACATTAAACATTAACAAGTCTTTATCTTTACAGAATAAAACTAAAATAACAGCATCATGCAAAGCATTCTGGGAACCAAAATCTGAAGGAAAAAAACTGAAAAAGATTGATGAAGATTTCTGGTTCCCAGAATGCTTTGCATTAGATTATTTTATAGTTTTTATAAAGACAAAGACTTTTTAATGTTAAATGTGCATTTAACTTTGAACAAACTGTTGTCAGTAAATATACATTAAATTAAATCTACAGTAAGTTACTGGCAAACTGCTGCATAATTACAGCAATTTTTTACAGTGTAATGTATTAGTTTATGCATGAATTAAATATGTAATTGTGGATTCATTCCATAATAACTCATTTTTTAACTAATGGTGTCAAGTAATATGTTAATTACCAGAATGAACCAAAGCCTTGTATTTTAACTTCCAGATAATATGACAGATACACTAATATGCATTAATACATTATTAATTACTTCATTGTTAGTGCAAATTCATGTGCAAATTACTAAATGACTAGTTAATAATGATGTGCCCCAACAAGTAAAGTCATAACATAATGATACCTTTGCAAATCATTAGCTAATGATTAATTAAAGCAGACAACTGGAAGTTGAAGTGCATAGCTTTGACTAATTATGGTAATTAACACATTCATTTACACTATTAGTTCATAAAATATGTTAGTCAGGAATTAATACACAATGACACATTGAATTAATAGCAAATCGTGTATTACTTAATCTATTACTCATATAGACTCTTTATTAGTTGCTGATGCAGTAATCATTAATTAATGGTTTAGTTCTTCATTAGTTATACATCAACTCATGATTATCTGTGCATTATTTAAGCATGAATTAATGCATATTAGTGCACCCGTATTGTAAAGTGTTGCGATATTTCAAGCCTTTTGTTATAAGTTTGATGATTATGGATTACAGATATGAAAACTTTTTCAGAATTTGGGGTTTTCATAAGCTGGCCCATCAAACTTAGGCTAAAGTCTTGAAATATCTCACTTTGCATGTAACAAGTCTATATAATATATCAGTTTCACCATTTAAGTTACTGAAATAAATGAATTTTTGCACGATATTCTAATGTTTCAAGGTTCCTCTGTATTTTGATTGTAATGTGAGAACGATCATCACCACTCTTAGATTAGATATTAATACAATTTTCCTGCCATGTTTCTAATTTATTCATTTTTATTTAAATATATTTAATTAACCAGGAGAAAAGACACACCGAGATTAAAGTATCTTTTGCAGGAGTGTGTAATATTAATACAGAAATGCATGTCCTCATCTGATGCTGATAATATTTCAACAGCAAAAAATGTATTTGATGCAAATTGGAAAGCATGTCGAATATTTGTATTGTAGTATCTAATGTACACACACACTGACACACTTTTTTTCCTTTTGATTTTGGGCAGGAATGACCCGGTGTTTTGTCAATTTTTGCTGCCTTGTCGAAAAATGCTACCATAGCGCGAATTAATCACAGAATGCCGATTAAAGTCATATGAAATACAATTATAATACAATTCTAAGTTATGAGTAGCTACTGTATACTCTAGACTACTGTTTTTATTTTTAAAACGGTGTGAAAAGTAAAAATTATCATAAAATATTAATATTTGACTCCTTTCCTCAAAGTAACTGAAACTTTCAGTTATTCTTTTCAGCTGGCTGACTGTACAAATATTTTTTTACTTTTTTTTTAAATTTTTTACTATTTTTTAGTAAGCATTTTTTTAAAGGGAAATTATACATTATAACAGGAAAATGTACCTTTTGTTAAAAAAAGCTGTGAGTCTGCACATGGCCATGACCGGTATCTCGATGGGTAGCATGAATCGTCAGAACACCGGGTTTCCCGCATGCATTGTGTCGCTGTGACACTACTTTAGTCCGGCTGGTGTTCACTGATGATGAATGTACAGGTGATGTCATCAGTAGTTCGGGGAATACACTACAGTGTTCACTGCTGATGAAAATCAAAAACACATGGACGGTTTGGTTGCACAAGTGAGTGAAAACTTTATTTTGTGGCCCCGCCACTGGCGAGTGTGTGTCGACCGTACGCGTGTGTGTGCCATCTGTGCGCTGGAGTCTGCGAGCTGGACGCCTTCTTTACTGAATCAACACAGTCCAGCTCACAGCTGCCAAACAATCCTGTCCATCCCAATCAATTTCCCAGCAAACACTTGCAGACGGGGACACATCTGTCAGAAGCAGCAATATCTATAAACAATACAAGTCTGTTTTTCTAACAGTTTAAACGGATCTGATTAAATCAATTGAGATGTTGTAACGACAATGCTAAAACAATACAATCCTGAATAAAGTCGTAGTTTTTGTTACTTTTGGACCAAAATGTATTTTAGATGCTTCAAAACATTGTAACAAACCCGCTGATGTCATATGACTACTTTGATGATGTCTTTATTTCCTTTCTGGACAAGGACAGTATACCGTACACACATTTCCAATGAGGGACAGAAAACTCTCGGACTAAATCTAAAATATCTTAAACTGTGTCCTGAAGATGAACGAGAGGTCTGACAGGCTTGAGTCATTAATGAGATCATTTTCATTTTTGGGTGAACTGTCCCTTTAAATAAGCTAATTGAACTAAGGCCAAATCCTGGCTTAATCTAAACCCTGTCTGTGAAACCGGTTATGCTTTATTTTGATGGTCCCTTTTGAACATAACTTTGCAACTACATGTTAACTAACTCTCATTAGAGTCTTATAGAGTTTTATCGACTGTCTGGTTAATCTCTGCTGTTGTGTTGGTCCTCCAATAGACTTTCAGGAACTCTGCAAGTACATGTAAACTTATTAAGCATAAAATTATCACATCCAAGTTTACAGTATATGGAATCGTGAAATGAAACCCTTTACATAACAGTTTTTTCCAATTGCTAACTCACAATTTTGCAAACTAGTCTGGTTTTATCAAAATACTTAACACAATTCACAAAACCACACACCCAAACTGCAAAATACCTCATATATCCTGCAAAATGAAGCACTGCAACTGAAACTACACATAGCATTATCAAAATCAAACTTTTGCATGAAATGGCACACACTTCATTCATATTACCAGATTTTTGCCTAAACAACTACACACTGTTGGGCATAATGAAAAGCACTCCTATCTTTAGTATGCTTTGCCATAATACTAAAATATGTATCAGATTGTTCACATGCACAGAAATACACACATGCTGTTGAAACTTCATTTTACAGTAATGTATTTTTCACTACAGTAAACAAGTCAGTGCAACATATGCACAGCAGAAATATTTACATGGGACTGAAAAAAAGTTCTTACAAAAAACAGTAAACTGAAAAAGAAACTTCCAGAAAATATATTACAGTAAAAAAAAGTGGCAAGAATTTTACTTTTTTTATAGTTTTAATAGCGCTTACATCCTGATTGAAGTGTTAACAATTAACCATTGAGGTGTTTGGCCAGGTGGCACATGTAATTGGCCAATTAGCTCATGTAGTGTCATTTTGAATGGTAGTATTTTGAAATGGCAAACATGTGACTTTATGTCAGATTGTTGTGTCTTATGCAGAGAACTGTGTTCAGTGCATTTAAAAAGTGGCATTTTGAAATGCAAAATGTGTGTAAAGCAGAAAATGTGTTTAGACTTTTGGAAACTTGAGAAGAACTTTTGCTCTCTGTGTGTCCGTTTAAATAATTGTCCTGTGCATGTCATTTTAGGCCCCGTTTACACGAAGAACGATTCCGGGTGAAAACGTAAAAATATTTTATCGGAATATTATCGGAATTTATCGGTTATTTTGAGGATTAAAAATGCAAAAAAGTGAAACCACCCTCCAGAGTGGAAATCTTAAAAACGCTCCACCGTCGCGTTCCCATGTAAATGGTAAAAACGCAAAAGTCTGCTTGACAGTGAAGGTTGTAGGCTACGCAGCGCGCGGGCTTGGTGTTGTTATAGTATGCACTCCTAGCCACCTGGAGTGCAGACTACATTGAATTTCACACACTTTTGCGTCACCATTTGCACACGAATTTCCCACACAAAACGCTCGTCTAAACGCAGAATAAAAAGTGATGACGCAACGCCACTTTTGCGTTTTCTCTTCAAGAATCGTTTCCGTGTAAACATAGCCTTAGTGTGTTAGCAATTGGGAAAAACTGTAGTTTAATGATTGATAATTAAGTATAGTGGGAAATGACACAAAGTTAAGTTAATTGCACGTAGTACAATAGTGTTTTGGTGGTAAAAGAATATATGTGCACTTTATTTAAATGTTCATATTGTTATTTATGTATATCATTATATCGGTGTTGTCATACTGCCATGTAACAGAGACTTGCACCGTCGGTACACTTATAAAGAGATAATAATTATAATGTTACTTGTAGTCAACACGGTGTTGAAGGGACCATCAAAATAAAGTGAAACCGTGAAACCAGGACTTGCTTTAAAGTTAAGAGGGAAAGCCTAGTTTAAATACACACTCACAAATGCTTGTCGAAATTGCTTAATTAAAATGAGCTTACAGTGCTTACACACAATCTTTTCATGACACACGATTTTTGAAACCTCTCACTCAAAGTGCAAAACTACATGCTAAATCTTCAGAAGCTATTTCTCAGCCTTCGACTATATATGTTTGCCATTTGATGCAAATGCTTCATTCTGGCGTGTGTTTATGGCTTTTTGAATGCAGTGTTGCATTTTGAAGATGATGTGAGGCATTTTGCATTTTGTGTGTCTAGTAAAGTTTAGAAAAAAGAGTTTTGAACGCATTGGTAAAACCTGTAGGCAACACAATTACTATACATTTTATAGAGCTTATATTTTATTCTATGAATGTAAGATTATAGCTATAATGTGTCTTTGGGAAGTAAACAGTTTAATCATTTGAAGGTTTAGCGACTTCTCTTTTAGTCTTTAAAAATGACTGACATTAATTTAGTGATCAAATGTAGCATGGACATATTATGATTTATGGTATATTGGAGTACTTTTTCAATTGTATTTCATAAATCAATATCTCAGGAAAATGCCCTGGGTTTCTAATCATAATAAGACTTTCTGTAAGCAAACAGGGCATTGATTCATACATGCGGACACAGCAGGAGATGAAAGAACAGAAGCGTTCAGAAAAGCTGCAAAACATTTATAAATCTCCGGAGCGAGGATGAGGAAGCGAGGGATGATAGAGGAAGATGTGGACACTCGTTCTTCTATTTCATTAAAGTTCTGAGAGGGATCGAACTTGAAAAGGTTAGATTTGAAATTAAGATAAGATAAGATAAACTCTATAAGAATAATCAGGGTTTTGCTAAAAGTTTGAAGTAATAAAATACAGTAAAACATTGTGAAATATTATCATAATTTAAAACAGCTGCACTGTAAAAAATATTGTTGGTTGAACTTAAAAAAAATAAGTAACCTGGTTGCCTTAAAATTTTAAGTTGATTGAACTAGAAAAAGTGAGTTAATACAATGAAGGAGATTGATTTAATCATCAGAAACTCAAAATAATAAGTTATCTCAACTAAATAAATAATTTAAGTTGATTTGACAAAAGAAAACATGTTGTGATAACAAATCTTTTTTACAGTATGTTTTAAACTGTATTTTATCCCTGTGATCAAAGCTGTATTTCCAGCGTCATTACTCCAGTCTTCATAAATCACTGTAATATGATGATCTGATGCTCAAGAAACATTTATGATTATTATCAGCGGTAAACAGATCTTTGAAACGAGATACCGGATTCTTTGAGCTGGTTAGAATGAGCAGCATGTGGTCTTTAGTAACACCGCATGTAACCGATCAATGCAGCACACCCTTGCTAGTGTATACAGGTGTGTGTGTGTGATGGCATTTTCCAGTGGCTTTGAGTCTGCTTTGCAATCCTCATTTCACAGCATCATTGCAGCATGTGAATATGACGAACCAGTGACACCAAACACCAGTCTTCCAGATCCGTGTGATGATGATGATGAATGTACAGCCGCACACATTATTCTCTGCGGTTTTGAGCCACGCCGCGGCTCAGCCGAGTCTTTGTGTGCGTCTCAGCATCATCAAACACACACAGCGCCCAGGGCCGCCGGCACACACAGATCTCCCAGCGCCCGCTTGAAGGGTGTGAAATCAGCATGATTAATAATTACAATTACTTTGCAAATGTGCCAGCTGCTCTCGCACAGGCGGATACCTTTGATTTATGATGCTGTAAACGCCTCCGGCTATTGTGCTGTCCGGTGCTAGCGGGACAGCGTGCTCAGACACACCCTGACAAAATATGATTTTATCTGCTTTCAGGGCTCTACCCTGTTCACTGACACACACACACACACACTTCTCTAAACAAAAGCATCTCCTCGATGCTATTGTGTGGGCTGTTGCTCAGAGGGAAACTTGATGTCGTTTGATGAAAGCAGTTTCATGTGGCTTCAAATGAATATGTATCAACACCCATTGACAATGTACTGAGCTACTGTATAATAGTACATATATCTACGAGTAAAGATTCGAACAGTAAGTATGGTTGAACATTTCAGGATTTATTAAACAATTGTTCCCTAAGACTACTTATATTGTTTGTATATAGTGAATGCAAAGTCACAACACTGTAAAAAAAATAAACCGTAAATTTTACAGTAAAAAACGGCAGCTGTGGTTGCAGAACTTTACGTTAAAAGAGACGGTAGGAATGTTATTGGTTTTACAGACTTAACTTAAAATTTACAGTAATAAACCGTATTTCATTTTCTGATAAAATGTTGATTTACTAACTTAATGACGTATTGATATCTGTTTTAGACCATTTGAAATACACTGACAACCAACAATCATCATAGCAGTGATGAGAGTTAAATGAGCAATCTCATCACAAGTTATTTAAGGCAACACCTTATTTAAAGCAACTGTACAGTGTCATTCACACAAACATTGAGCACCATCATGGTAACACAATAATAAAAATTAATTTAACAACATTAAATGTAACATAAAACCCTAATGTACTTAACTGATTAAAAAAGAAAATCCGTACTGTACTACTTTAGACGCTATTACAAGAGAAATATATAAACAGAAAATCGAAACATATGTTGGACGTGATCCTTAAATTATGAAGAGGACCGATTTTCAACTGAATTGAGAGATTTGCCTGCCATCGAGGCTGTAGATATCAGCAACTAAAGCCCTATTCGCACGGGATTAGTATTACCTGGGGACCACATGTGAATTTGAAATTACCCACCCACATCTGAATTTCGCACGGGCGCATTCGCACGGGATCAGCGAAGCCTGTGATTTTACTCGAATTTACTGACTTAACTCCGGATATGATGTCATTAGGCTATAGCTTTGAAATGTCTTGTGTCGTTATAATGTCGTCATTATGTCTAGCTGTAGCCTATAATAAACAGAAGAACTGTCCTTGTATCCTGCTAAACATGTCATTCATCTCCATCTAATCGTTCTTTTTGTTTTTGCTCTTATGGTTTTCAGCTTTCTCTTTCTGCAAATTGTATGAGTTAGTTGTTAGCGATATGACCCCGCACCCAAAATACTATCAAAACACTCCAACTCAGCCTCTATTCTTCACGAAAGATGGATAACAAGGCGCAGATGAAATAAAAACCTTGAAAAAATGATATACGATCCGGCCAAATCACAGAGATGTCGATTCGCACGGGACTAATATTATCACAGGACCTCAGTGTTCGGCGAAATATAGTAGGTCATTTGCGGAGGAATATTACTTTACAAATTACAGACATGGCCGAATTGACACGGGATTAAGATAACAGACAAACTCCGCAATTATTACAAATTACTACAGGTCCCCAGATAATACTAATCCCGTGCGAATAGGGCTTTACAGACATGCTTTGACTTTACAAAGTTCGGAAACTGGCACGTTACACAAACAGCCACATAAGTGTATTTAAACACCTGAATAATGTAATTATAAGCCACATAAATAATGTATTAACTCACATTTGACTGAAGTGATCACTGCACACTGTACAAACACACGGGCATTTTCCCATTCGGCTCCTCCACAGACGTAAGTTAGGTTTACAAGGCATTTTTTACCGGTGTTTTTCTGTCAATTTCTTGTATTTCCCCCCTTATGAACAACAACTTTTGGCACACAATAAAAAAATCTTTGTGGTTTGATCGATTTGAGCAACCATGAACGACGCATTTGAGTGTGTTATAGTGCTTCCTAATATAGAAATTCACTTCCTGCCCTCCATCTGATCTTCGCGCCATGGCAATGCAGTGGCGTGACGTCACGTGAAAACAAGCTATTGTGGGAATGTCTATTTACATTTTTCACTGTAAATTATACAATGATTTGTTCTTTTTCACTTTTCAAAAACTTTCAATTTAACGGTATTTTACTGTAAAATTATATCACGGTTATTTACCATGTATAGTACGGAAACTTTCTGTTTACCAATTAACAGTTTTGCACTGTAGCATTTTTACAGTATTTTCCGTAAAAATCACAATTATTTTTACAGTGAATGTTTAACTTTTCAGGAATTAATTTGATTAACTATTACTCAATTCTATTGTTAAATAGAATTAATACTATTGCTTGTAATCTGTTGCCACAATTTTTTTTTTTTTTTTTTAGATAAAGCACATTTTTACAGGTCCTATTTTTTGTTCTATACACATGGTATTGCTATTTTATAATAAAATAAAATAAAATAAATAAATAAATAAATAAACAAACAAAAATAAATAAAATAAAATAGAAAATTTTAAAAATTTAAATATATAAAAAACAATGCAAATTTACATCAAACTTTGAGTTATAAATCATGTTCAATGAACAAACTGCATAGGGAACTTTTTTTAAGTAGATTACTTACAAAAGTTGAACAAAATAATTTCAACATGTGAGTGGTTGAACCATTAATTATTTCTATTCTAGCAAGTAGCACAAGCTAAACGCATCTTATTAGCATGTCAAACATCAGCATTAAACACTAGCCGGTCTTTCCCTTTACTAAAAACATTAAATAACACTTTAACTTATAAAATGTATCCTCCTTATCCAGTGACGCAATGCTGTGAACAAGAAATCAATTGCCCGATTTCAAAAGTTGTAAGACATTATTTGTTTATTTTTAAGAATACATTACCAGAGAAATTTCAGTTAAATCACACACAATATTAAAATGATATATCATATATCTGAAGAACTTTTCAAATAATATTTGCAACTTAGTAGTTTAATGAAATCTGCAAATTATAACCATGCATTTATTAAAGTTGTTGTAACGGGGCCTCCTGCCATTTCTTCTGAAAATGACAGCTGGGAAAAAAATTATAAACAATATGTACAGTAGATATAGAAATTGAAATAAGTTTAATAAAGGCCATAACCTGCATAAAACTGAAGTGTGTAATGCATGTCCCACTAATGGTGGTGAAAATAATGACTGTTTTCTCACAGGTTTCCACAAGCAATTTCCCATCCATTGGTCAAGACTATCGGATAGCCCCGCCCTAATCTCACAGGCCAATGCTGTTGCTTTGAGGGGAATCAAACCTTGAATTCTATCAGTGTCTCTGCAAATTAGTTGTCTTTTTTAACATAAAAAAATGACACACTGCAGCTTTAAAAGATGTCTCCCTTCCATGCGCTCGACTGCTGAAAATCTCATGTTTGGATGGAGGATTGACACCAGCACTGGTTGGGTTTGACCGTTTGGCATCAAACCCAGAGCGAATCCGAGAGGCTGGAAGGCGGCAAGCAGACACTGATGATGTGTCTATCATTAACACACTCATTAATCACTATAAGAGCCATATCAGATCATTTCCACACAGAGTGAAGCTGACAGCGAGTGCCCGTAAACCTGTCCAAACCCTAATCTGATTACGATTCCGAACCGGCATCTGCGCTGAAACGGGCGTTTGCCTTCGACAGAATGAAGAAGACAGACTGTTTCATGCCGGAAAATACACACCCAAATCACTATTTAGAAAGTTGTCACTCAGTTTGGGTTGGTCTTGATAACTGATATTTGATATGATATTATGATCAGTTGACAGGCAGTCGTCTGGATGTGGCTGAATAGGGAAGGTTTTGTTTCCTAGAAAACTAAAGGATGTGTAATCATCCTATATTTAGTGTTTCTTTGATCGCTTCTCAAAGTTATTAAAGTGTATTTATTTGTTATTGGCTTTACGGCATTATGTGTCGTCTTTCTAGCAGCTGTGTGTTGAAACTACTTTTGAAATGTTTAACATGACATAATTGAAGTAATTTTCAACTATGCGAGGAATAACACCACACTGTAAAAAAATATTTTCAAGATTTGTTATCACAACATTTTTTCTTTTGTCAAATCAACTTAAATAATTGATTTAGTTCAGATAACGTATTATTTTGAGTTTCTGATGATTAAATCAATCTCCATTGTATTAACTTACTTTTTCCATTTCAATCAACTTAAAATTTGAAGGCAGCCAGGTTACTTACTTTTAAGTTAAACCAACAATATTTTTTTTACAGTGCATGATCACAATACTTAGTCTTTTAAACTGCATGTAACTAACGGTGTGCTTACATGAAAGTGATGTGCTAGAAACGGAAAAGTTTTTACTTTGTTTTTCAGGTTCAGGATGCAACAACGTTGTCTAATCCTCGTTCACACAGATCTATAGAGATGAATGAAAGTGGTGTATTCTGCTGCTAGCGATGTCACTGTGTTAAGAAACACTACACACTATATGCCTCTAGGCCGAACACGTGATGCGCATATGCATATGCGTTTTTCTTCGTCAAATCAACTTAAATAATTTATTTAGTTCAGATAACGTATTATTTTGATTAAATCAATCTCTTTCATTATATTAACTTACTTTTTCCATTCCAATCAACTTAAATTTTTAAGGCAACCAGGTAACTTAATTTTTTAAGTTTTTTTAACCAACAATATTTTTTACAGTGTGACTGTTTACACAACACTGTTTTCAACTGAAAACTGTGAACTCTTTGTGTGTTTTGGACCTGAAAACGCAAACATTTGAAAACGGGTTTCAAAGTGCAAGTAAATTATCCGATTTATCTGTAAATTATCCGATTATCCGTTTTCGTCTCATCTAAATTACACAAATGTGAATTTGTGAAACGGTAGAGTCATGTGCATGTGTATTTCGTGTTCAGTCTAAAGTGTTTCTTTACAAAGTGACATCGCCATCTACTGGCCTGGCATGAATAATACAGCCTTTTTAGTCTGTATCAACGAAGAACGTTGTCGTCTGTACACGAAAAAATGCAAAAACCATTTGTATCTTTGTCATGTAAACAGTTTGACATCATGTTAATGAAACTAACATTAACTAACAATGAGCAATACATTTGTTACAGTGTGTGTTCATCTTTGTTAATGTTAATTAATATAAAAATAAAACATTATCATAGTTCATTGTCAGATCATGTCAGCTATTAATAGGCACAACACATGTATTAGTAGGCCAGAATATTCAAATTAACACAAACTAATCAGTAAATGATTTAGAAGAGTTTTTCACTGATGTTAACTAATGTCATCTTGTTGTAAAGTTTTACTGACAAGCTGTTTTGAAACTTTGCTATACAGACACATATCGATCACAAAAAAATGGTTTGTTAGGACAGGACAATATTTGATGAGATACAACTATTTGAAAATATGTAAACATTGAGAAAATCGCCTTTAAAGTTGTGCATTTGTGTTCGGCGATTGTGCAGCATTCACTCTCAAAAATACTGTTTTATATATTTACGGTAGGAAATTCACAAAATATCTTCATGGAACATGATCTTTACTTAATATCCTAATGATTTTTGGCATAAAAGAAAAATCGATAATTTTAACCTATTTGCATTGTTGGCTATTGCCACAGATATACCTGTGAGACGTGTGACTGGTTTTGTGATTCAGGGTCACATATTTGCATTTTCATGTCATTATTAGATGCTTTAATAACAGAACTGCGTATATGTGACATCATTGTGTGATTATGTAAACGAACCGGTTCATTGAAGCAAACTGCCCGAAAGAGTTCGCTAATGAACACCCACCAGCCCAGCAGATCCTGGGTCAACATTATAGATAAATTGCAAATTAAATTTAAATTACACTATAAACATTTCCCTTATTTAAAAGAGTAGTTCACTTTAAAAGAAAAAACTTTCGCTGATAATTTACTCACCCCCATGTCATCCAAGATGTTCATGTCTATCTTTCTTCAGTCAAAAAGAAATTAAGGTTTTTTATGAAAACATTCCAGGATTTTCTCCATATAATGGACTTCAATGGGGTCCAAACGGTTCAAGGTCCAAATGACAGTTTCAGTGCAAACTGTTCAAAGGGCTTTTAAACGACACCAGACGATGAATAAGGGTCTTATCTAGCGAAACGATCAAAATCGAACGAATCTTTGAAAAAAGAGTAAGTACGTACTTGATGAACGAGTTCGAAAAGGAAAGTCAGCGAACGTGCATCACAAAACAGAGCAAGGCGAGCATTTACATTTATAAAACTTAAACTTTTTTATTTATTTTTGTAAATGACCAATTGTTTCACTGGATAGAGACCGTTATTCATTCGTCTGGTGTCTGTTTAAAGCCCTTTGAAGCTGCACTGAAACTGTCTTTTGGACCTTGAACCGTTTGGTCCCCATTGAAGTCCATTACATGGAGAAAATCCTGGAATGTTTTTCATCAAAAACTTTAATTTCTTTGACTGAAGAAAGAAAGACATGGACATCTTGGATGACATGGGGTGAGTAGACTATCAGCAAAAGCTTTTTTAAAAGTGAACTACTCCTTTAACACTATAAAATAATGACAAATCTTGAATTCATGAAAGAATCCCATGAGTCTGAGCCTCGTACGAGTCAAAGGCCAACAGTGCATCGTGTGCATCTCAAAGCAGAGGTTTTGCTCCACACACACAGAATGAGCGCAGACGCTAGCGATCAGCACAGCCGATACTGTGAGGGAAGCCGGCGCTAAGAGCCCGCGGGCGGCGTGATGCTAAAGCGAAGCTGCCACTCACCGTCACACACACACACACCTGCAGGCGCCGGCTCTACCTGACATCCCTCCCGCAGATGGGCCGGTCCCTCAGGTGGAGGCGGCCAAACACTCGCCATTAATCATTGCATAAACCTTGCCCAGAGGGAGAACCCAAGGTTAGCCATCATTTGGAGCTAAATTGAGTGAAAAATAGCTCTGGCAAAGGGACGACTGTGTCACCGTCCCCTGAGAGCCCCCACCAAGTGTGAAAACAGCTCTATCCAAGCAGCTAAGTAATCTGTCAGTTAGTTAAAGACATCATAATTCATTTAGCCTAACGAGTGATCGCAGACGTGTCTGTTTGCTCTCGGATTTTGCTGCATTTATCTTCTTTATTTCGTTACATGCCCTTTGACAAGACTCAAGACGCATAATCTCAAATGATGTATGACCTCCATCTAAAGGATTGTGTGTGTAAACAATTGGCCTGGATTCTCTTAAAAAGCAGATTAAACTAAATAATATTTTCTCAAATGAATGAATATATATATTTTAACCATTATTAATCACCTTTAGTTCATTTTTAATGAATATTTTTTTTAATGTTCCATTAAGTCTCACAAATGATCTTTTAATTGTTTTGAGATACTCCATTAAAAGAAAGTTTTACAAGCATTTTGGAAATTATTTTTAAATTACAGCATGACTGCAAGTCTGATATATTTTTTATGCAGCAGTTCTATAACAGTTAATTAATATTGAGTAACTGAGCAAAATCCACCAGTTAGCCTATATTTCTTTAAAATACATTTCTGCTAAATGCATCAAGTTTTGAGTCACCAAGCAACACACAGACTGAGACAGACTAAACTTGTAATCGAAAATTATCGAACACCCAGTACAAAATGTAGTCTTTCAGCTGTTCACAATGAACAAATAAAACAAAAGTAATGGAAATAGCTCAACACAACAAATGTTTCAAGTGGTTTCCACAAAAATGTAACTTTTAATGACTTCCACAGTCTCTAAATGATTCAACCCCTAAAAGACCACTATCGTAAAATATGATTGACAGCATACGGTTTGAATTGGCGGTCTGGTTGTGTTCTGGACAGTCTCACGCTCTCAGAAAAAAGTTACAAAAGCTGTCACTGGGACTGTATCTTTTCAAAAGGTAAACTTTTGTGCATTTTAGGTGCTAATATGGACATTTCAGGTGCTAATATGAACATTTCAGGTGTTAATATGTACATTTCAGGTGTTAATATGTACATTGTAGGTGTTAATATGTACATTTCAGGTGTTAATATGTACATTTTAGGTGCTATGTATATTTTAAGTGTTGATATCTACAATTTAGGTGGTAATATGTACATTTTAGGTACTAATATGGACATTTAGGTGCTAATATGTACATTTTAGGTGTTAATATGTACATTTTAGGTGCTAATATGTACATTTTAAGTGTGGATAAGTACAATTTAGGTGTTAATATGTACATTTTAGGTGCTAAAATTGACATTTAGGTGCTAATATGTACATTTCAGGTCTTAATATGTTCATTTTAGGTGCTAATATGGACATTTAGGTGCTAATATGTACATTTCAGGTCTTAATATGTACATTTCAGGTCTTAATATGTACATTTCAGGTGTTAATATGTACATTTCAGGTGCTAATATGGACATTTAGGTGCTAATATGTACATTTCAGGTCTTAATATGTACATTTCGGGTCTTAATATGTGACATTTTAGGTGCTAATATGTACATTTCAAGTGTTGATATGTACATTTTAGGTGATAATATGTACATTTTAGGTGCTAATATGTACCACTAAGGTACCAATATGCAGCCATTGCGTGCAAAAGTGTACCCTTCGAAAAGGTACAGCCAGTGACAGCTTTTGTACCTTTTTTTTCTGAGAGTGTAGCAAAGATAAGAGCAATAACTTTGCTTAGGGTGAACAGAACAGAACCAACACAAATGTTTTGCTGATATCATTAATTCATTATTTTAATCTTCAACATAATTGGAGAATTTAGTCTGATTCAAAACCCTGACTGAGACAGGAGGAGCTGGGGAGGGAGGAGGGTAATCGCTCCTGAGAAACGCCATCACTGCTGATAATATTGAAGAGATTATATATGAATACAGTGATAGAGTCATATTCCTATAGTAGAGGATCAGCCGATAATACTGAAGAGATTATATATGAAATACAGTGATAGAGTCGTATCCTATAGTAGAGGATCAGCTGAGAGTCACTGACGTGAAGCTTGACTAACGTGACTCCCATTATAACTGACTGTGACGCGGGATTTTTTGGATACCTCATTGCATATGCGTCGTAGGAGATTCCCTTTCAGACGCAGTATTTATGGGAGGAGAGTAGAATCCCACAATGTGATTTGCTACGCCAACTCAGTGTTACAAATATAGACAACTATTCATTCCAAACATTAAAGATTATGTGGTGACAGGGCGTGGGTTCAGCGAAGTCTGTAGTGCCGAGAGGATGGAGCCGAGCGTCGAGTGGGTCAAGTCCAGAATGGACTTACCTGCGCCTGATTCGCAATATCGGCGTGCAGAGACTGTCTTAAAAGCTGCGTGGGAACTTCTTTACTTACAAGAATTGCATAATATTAGAGAAAATATTAAAACTATGCAGCCGTCTCAGTACAGTGTTCGCATTAGGTGCGGCACCTGTAGCTCCCCTAGGAAAAATTCCATTCACTCATTGTTATAGGAGATTTCATTTTCAAGTATGGTAAATCAAGAACTTGTAGGCGGAAACCCTATACCGACTCAAAAGAAACTACTGAAAGAGCATGAACTTCCACAGGTCATAGACCCTTTTCTCAAATATCATTAATTCATCTCTTAGATGAGGATACGCACCTGAAAAACCTTTAAGCTTGGCCATGACAAAACCGCTTGTTAAAAAAACGGTGACTCTCATCAACAGATACTGTTGGCTGAAATTACAGGCCAACTCTCCAAAATCTGCCTTCTGTCAAGAATACTGCGAAAGCAGTACCTCACATACTGGTGTTTCTTCTTGAAGTAAAATGACACTTGTGAGGATTTTTCAATCAGGACTCTAGAATCGTACCAAAAGCAACAGTAGAACAGCTCTAATTAGAGTCACAAATGATTTGCTCTTTTCATTCCATTCGGGGTCTGTATCTCTCTATTAGTGATACTACTACTCAGTGCTGCATTCTGACACATATCTGACCAGATACATTCCTCCAAATAGCTGAGAAAACTATGTTGGCATTCGTGGTACATGGCATCTAGCATGGTTTAGAGACATCACTCATTGTGTCTTATCAGTTTTTAGCAGTAAATTAAAGAGATGTCTTATTCAAATCACAAGTTCAGGACTGGTCAACCACAAAGGTCAGTACAAGGATCCGCTGCTGTTCTACCTCTGTACATGCTACCATTCTTAGGAGATATCATTAGGACACTTGGAATTAGCTTTCACTGTTATGCTGATGATACTCAGCTGCATATTTCTTTAATAAACCTAATCGAAACTTACGAACGACAAAATTAATCGGGTTCATTAGCATCAATTATTGTAATGCTTGCATGGTGGTTGCCTGGCTACGGCTGAGTAAACAAACTTCAGCTAGTACCAAGTTTAGCAGCTGCTCTAAGTTCACCAAATAACCAAGGAGAAGTATGAACCACATGATCCCGGTTCTGGCTCAAACCCTGGATTGGCTGCCTATTAAACATTCAGCAGGACATATTAGAATATTGCCTGATTACTGGCAAAGCACTAAAAATGGTCTCAAGCTCGCAGTACTTGAGTGAGCTCTTAACAGGCGGGAAATCCTTTTCCCATTTGGCATCAAATCTTGGAAATATCTTCTGAACATTGTCCGGGAAGCAGCACACTGTCAGTTCAAATCTCAGACTAAAACACATCTCTTTGGCCTAGCATACACATACACATGCTAGAACTTCCTAAATTCAAATCTAAGTTGCATTAGTCGAGCCGGAACCAGGAACACGTCCCGTAAGTACTGATGGACATTTTAAAAGGATGGCGTCTACGTGCAATATCAGTCTCTCGGTTTATCTGAGGGACCCTCTATGGTGGACCTGTGCCTGCACCCATCTGACCATCCTTAAGTGTTGTACCTCCGTTGCACATCGGACAGCCATCTGCACTGATCCTCAACATCTCCTCCAACCGGCGTGATGATGAGAGCTGCGCGTGATGGCTATCCTGTAGTCTGTAGCGGGAGAGAAAGGATGCAGCGCACGGTGAGAAGTAGGTCAAGTGCAGTACGAACACCTGTGTCTGATTGATGGTAATTGCCGTGGAGCACGAGCCTGGCATGCCAGGCCAGACTCCGCCCACAAATCTTTTGGTTCGGAAGTTCGGTCTGGACTCCATCCATTTGAGGAGCAATTATGATCAGACAAGAAACGTCTGGGCCAATCAAATTGCCAGGACGGGCTTTATACGATGATGGACAGGTGATCTGCAGGAACGTAATTATCACGTTATCAATGAGCACTTAACTGGCCTTCTGTATTCCACCTGTCTGTGCCTGTTGTGAAATAAATCACACGCATTAATTTTAATAGATACAAACAGAGAACTGTGATCAAGGCATTTGTCAATCGGAAATATCTTTGCGTCCTTCCAACATGATTCGGGAAAGTGTAACTTATCAGCTGGCTCTGACTTGGTCGCTAAGAAGATGGGACGTATTGAAAAGCCTGTGGTCGCTGTGGTTTCTCCTTTGGTCGCACTCATGGAGGAGTAAGTAAAAGAAGCAACACTCATTATTCAACTTCTTAAAATAAGTAAGTTCTGTAGTTGTAAAACTGCGCTATGCAAAGCAGCTGACTTACTGCGCGTTGCACTGATTGGTTGTAGGTTTACCGACTATTCAATTTGAGTGCAGGGTTTTTTTTTCCTGGTTCGGTTAAGACACGCCTCATAACCAAAGCCTGAACCGAGCCGAGCTCTCAGACTCATATTCTCCATTGAAGATGAGTATGACCAAAGCTCAGGCTATGGAGAGACCGCGATGACCGGCGGGAATGAGAGAGCGAGAGAGAGTTGGACTGGGACTTTGCACGTGCGGCTATGGCAACTCGAGACTGAGAAGCAAGTGTTGGATCGCGTGTTTTGTTTATGGAGGCAATGCGCTACTGTGTGCCACGTTCCTTTCGTGTTTTCTGAAACGCCAGTTCCCAAGTCTACGCCGACCTGTATTCTTCCTTCCACAAACACTGAACCTCTTCACACTGACCTTATCTGACAGGCTAGATGTACAATATTTTCATTGTAGCCTATAGAAAACAAATTTTGTCACATAATTCTGTGTCCAACCGCCCGCCACCCGCCCGAATTTAATTAACAATATATTTTTTAGTCAGTTTATCCGCGGAGTCGCGGTGTAATGACTCTCTAGTGATTACTCCGACTTACAAACAGATGGAAATGGACAAATCCTTTAATGTTCTCGATCCAATTTGTTTTGTAATCACTGTTCCTTCATTGGCCAGTAGGAGAACTGGCCCCCCACTGAGCCTGGGTTCTTCCGAGGTTTTCTTCAGTCCCTGATGGAGTTTTGTGTTCCTTGCCTCTGTTGCCTTGCTTTTGGCTCTGCTTAGTTGGGGACATTTAATATTCAACAATATTTATTGATCTGTATTATTCTTCAAGTTTCATATAATCTGTATTGTAAAAGCGCTATATAAATAAATGTGACTTGACTAGTTCATTTAACAGATTTAGCCAAAGAAATAGCACAAAACAACATTAGAGACATTTGATGTAATGTAATTATGAGAAGTTTCAAATTATTTTCGGCTCATTATGAATCTTAGATAATCAATAGGAAGCTGGAGTTTCCGCATTGACTTTATTTCTCTTCTACAGAACATAATAGAAGAGCGTTGGGAAGCCATTGACAGACCCAGAGACATTTCCCCAAATACCGTTTGTTTTAAAGATGAAGAAAAGTCACAGATTTGAACACATGAGGGTGAGTAAATGATGACATTTTTACTGGGGACACTTACTATTCAACAACATCATTATTCTGCCTGCATCGACACCATTATATGAACTGAGCTGGGCGAATGACATCGCGGTTTCTCCAGAGCGGCTGTAAGATAAATTAACTGAATTAATAACGAATGATTTTTCCAACAGAAATGAACCATCACTGAACTCAAGCTGGACTATGACACTATTCTCTTCTAGAGATGCTTGTACAGTGGAAACTGCATTATTTTCCCATTGTCACTGTAAAGCTCTGAATTATTACTGGCTGTC
This sequence comes from Hybognathus amarus, assembly GCA_030378365.1. Taxonomy (NCBI): domain Eukaryota; kingdom Metazoa; phylum Chordata; class Actinopteri; order Cypriniformes; family Leuciscidae; genus Hybognathus; species Hybognathus amarus. The sequence goes on from JAQIUQ010001539.1 coordinate 145,593, forward strand.
GCTTCGAGGCGGTCAAAGCCTTCAGGGCTTGAGATGGAGGAAAAGATCATTTAAAAAAGAACGATTCATTCACAAAACATCCAGTGATGTGGAAGACGGTACAGGCCAGTTCTTCCTGGTGTCATGTTTACCCGATGCAAGCGTCCGCTTGTCCATCATGTCCTCTTGAGCTCAGACAGGCACTGACTACTACTGTTATAGTATCGAGTATCTCTTCTACAACTGGCTGACTCTGTTCTGAAGATTGTCACCAAATTCACTAGTTATCATCACAGCGCATGTATTGGCCTCAGAATCTGTTCTCGGAGAGATCTAAATAAAGAGTAGCACAGCTCTGGAGGTCCCGTATCTGTACATGTTTACAGCGACATGAGAGCCGCTCGAACAGGAAGTGTTGTGTGTACATGTGTTGTAGGGATCATCAGGTCTGAGGTTTAGAGTCGAGATCCCAGAGGATGGTTTGGTGGTGCCTTTTATTTTTGGTGTACATTTTTTGTATTTTGTCAAATTTGTATTTGGTTACTGGAGAATGCAAATGATGCCATTAAACATTTTTAAATACCATCTGTATGTTGTTTACACATTAATTTAAAAATTCAATGATGAAAATATGTTTGATTGATTATATTTAATACCAGACCCTGGTTATCCTGTTTGCTTACTGTTATTAACACACACTTTAGATGTCCAAAGACTGCTCATGGGCTGCCGAGGGTGCACTCATACTTACTCACTGAACGAGTCCCACCTTTAAATAAAGGAGTCTGTCTCTGATTGGTAGCTCATCACATCACTGAGTAACAGAGAAGGCAGTTCCTTTCCAAAGTGTCTTGGATTGACACTATAGCGAAGACCATCAGCATGACAATAAGCTTTGTTCATGCTTTACTCTCCCCTGAGGGATGAGAATTGCTTCATAGCTTAGTTTACTGCTATAAACACCCGCGCACTGCTGAAACACCTCGCACTGCTGAAATATCTGCGCACTGCTGAAACACCCGCGCACTACGTAAACACCCGCGCACTGATGTAAACACCCGTTGCACTGCTGAAATATCGCGCACTGCTGTAAACACCCGCTGCACTGATGAACACTCGCGCACTGCCGTAAACACCCGCACCTGCCGACACACCGGCACTGCCGTAACACCCGGCGCACTGCCGTAAACACCCTGTGCACCTGCCGTAAACACCGCGCCTGCCGCAACACCCCTGCACTGCCGCAAACACCCGTGCACTGCCGTAACACTCCTGCGCACTGCCGCAAACACTCGCGGCACTGACCGAACACACCGCGCACTGATGAAAACACCGCCACTGACCAAAACATCTCGCACCTGCCAAACACGCGCACGGCGGCAACATCCTCTGCACTTGCCGCAACACTCGCTGCAGCTGCCGACACCTCTGCACCTGCCGCAACACCTGCCCTTGCACCTGGGAACATCCCTTGCACCTGTCGGCAACACGCGTGATGCACTGCTACACATCTCACCTTGCACCGGCCAAACACCTTGGCACTGCTGAAACACCTGCACCGGCCGAAAGCATCTTCTGCCGCACTGCTGCAACATCTGGCACCGTGCTCGTGAACATCCTTTGCACTGGCTGTAATATCTTGGCACTGCGGCTGCAAACACCCGCGGCTCTGCGCCAAAACATCCTGCACCGCCCGGAAAGCCATTGCACGCCACTGATGAGATTCTGCACCGCTTGCTAACATTCTGGCACTTAGCGCAAACAACATTGCACTTACTGAACATACATTGCACTGCTCGGCAACATCTTGGCACCTGCTCCAACATCTTGCACTGCCAACATCTTGCACCTGCTCAACACCTTGCACTTGCCAACATCCTTGGCACTTGCCAAACACCTGCAGCTGTCGGCAACATCCTCTGGCACTGCCGTACACCTCGCACCGACGAAAATATCTTGCACCTGACGAAAAACAAATTGGCACCGATGAAACATCGGCACCGCCAACACCCGCATCTGCCGGAAACACCCGCACTGCGCAACACCTCGCTGGCACCGCCGAAAACACCTTGCACCGCCGCAAACACCTCGCATCGCCGGGCAACACCTCTGACACTGCTTGCAAAACACTGCGCGCAGGTGCTGTAAAACACCGCGGACGTATGAGAACATCTCGCACTGATGTAACATCCTTCCTCCGCACTGCTGTAAACACCGCTGCGACACTGCTGTAAACACCTTGCACCTGACACGAAACATCTTTGCACTTACATGCAAACATCCGCGCACCTGCTGTAAAGCATCCGCGCACTGTTGCAAGACACCTGCCGTACTGCTGTAAACACCTCGTCACTGCTGTAAACATCGCCGCACTGCTGTAAAACACCCGCGCACTGCTGGCAAACACCGCGGCACTGCTCTAGCAACACCCGCACACTGCTGAAAATATCCTCGCACTGCTGTAACACGCGCGGCACTCCACCGAAAACTCCGTCCCGCAATGCTGTACACACACCTTGCGCACTGCGTGTAAACATCCCGCGCACTGCGGGAACACCAAGCTTAGAGCGTCTGTCTGATGGGTTCAGCTAATCTGACCCGCTTCCTCCATCTGTGATTGGGACAGCTGGGTAAAAAGTAATAGTGATGAAAGCATGAGGCACATCTCCCTTTAACTCTTGGCGGCCTGGTAAAAATGCCAAGCGCTCATGGAAATAGATGCTCAGCCGCCTCTATCTGCTCTGGGGTCTTTAAACGCGTGGCTTTCCCATTGCAACATGGCATCGATGACCGCACTTTCCAAAAGTCAAGCTGGCGTCTTATTCTATACCGCATTTTGAGCTATCCGTGTATGTGTGTATGCTCTACGTTAAATGCAAGAGAGCGAAAAAACCGAAGCAAAATGTAGACTGAACATCTGGCGAGCGACATTTTTTCCTGAGGATGGTAGGGAAGACGCACAAATGCCATTTACATCGCAGCTGACGGGCAGGTTCAGGGATCGGGGTTGGGTAAGGTCATACATTCACATATACTGTAATGTAACATTAAAAAGTCAACAGACATTTCATAAACACGCTGCAAGCGATGATGCGGGAACCGAGAGCACGCTGCAAAATGGTAAATACGAATTTGGGCGTGTCATACATACGCCATTTTTTCACTGAAGCAGATCAGTCTCCCCATTGGTAAAACAACTGAAAAAAATACGCTTAAAGACTTATAATCCACTCCTTAGGGAGTGGCACCACTATACAGTCAATAATCTGTACAGTGAATTCATGCTATGCTCATTATGTTTGTGCATATTCATAGATTAATGAGGCAGGCATTCCCCCTCAAGCGTGGCAGTGTGGGTTTTGGTGGCATCAACTCAATGACGCATCTCCAGTTACGACTGTAACCCTGGTTCTCTGAGAAAGGATGTGCCTCCTTCAGTCAAACTCAGTCGACGGACATGTTTACAGGCGCTCTATAGTACACATATAGGCGCTTTGATAGTGAAGTCATGGACTGTAGTCAGCAATAAACTGGGTGTGTTTTGCCACGCCCTGCTTCAGAGACCGGTCATGCCTGATGGCATTCCCAACAGTGTCCATCCAAGACCAGTTGTTCCTCCCTCCTCCCGGTAACCAGGGTTATAGTCGGGCCGGGAGACGCTCCTTTCATTCAACGGCAGTGAAGTGAGATGAGTGGCACCGCCTCTGGCTCAGTGTTCTAGAAGCTCAGAGTTCCCACAGAAGGTGTCCGGGCCTGTGACGACATGCACATTGGCTCCGCTGGCCTGAAAAATAGAAGCTTCTAATATACAGGTAAACCTCATTCTGGGACGATGTCAGAAGTTCATTGCTGATTGTAAAAATATGTGTATTGGATTGTTGTTAGGTTTGGCAAGCAGTTTCTGAGATTTCAGGATTTCCTGTGCTCCTTGAACAGCTTTCTCGACACGGTGACAATATGGTCGCCAAGTAAATGCAGACTTGACCTTGGTAAGGAAGTTTGGGTGATCTAACCGTTTGTTTTAATCCAGAGCCTAGCGACAGGGATCCTCCATACACCATCATTTCAGAGCCTCGTTTTGTGTGTAGGCCAGCTGCATTCAGGCTAACTTGACACAGGGACCTTGGGCTTGTGTTGGACAGGGAATGATCTCCGAAAGTTCAACAGTCACTCTTCTGATAAAGTCCCGAAGGAATGGCAGCTGCTTCCAGTGGATGAAAGCACCTTGAAGACAGAGCTGAAACACAACAGGTTCACGAACACGCCACGATGTGGACTCACTGACAGACTCTGAGTGCCAGCTCTTTTAGACTTTCCTGTTTCCCTGTAACACTTCCACACTGCCTAACACAAGCAAGGACACTTCACAACTGGGCGTGACACAATAACATATAATGAAGACACACAACACTATAAAAACAGTGGAGTTCTGTAGAGATCGTGTTGGCGAAATCTTCTATCAGTGACTTCTCCAGGACGTGTGCGTGATGTGGACGACACAGTATCACATGATTAAAAAGCACAAGACGTGCTCTGGGAAACACTCATTCTGATTGCAGCCTTCAGAATGAGCGCGGGATAAAGCGCTACCATGCACACAAACATCACAAACAACGCTTGTGAACACTCGAACAGGAGCGTGCTCACTAAATAATAAACATGGAATGAATGCAGCAGTTTCTCAAGGACACGATGGGACTTGTCCTACAAGCCTCGCTTCCATAAATATGGAAAGAGATTAGCCCCGACACACCGACACAGGCGAACATGACACGGGTTAATACCCACACAGATGAGGTTCTAGGTCAACCCTCTGCAATGTGTTCCACAGAGTAATCACATCAGGATCAAGGACATGGAACAGAAAGGCATGTACAGGATCCCAGACTCATGCCGGAGCGTCACACAGAGCGCAGTTCGCACCAGCCACTCGGCACACACATCGGGAACGCTGCCAGTGGGGCTCAGCAGGCTCAATGCCCAATCAGGTCACTGAGCGACAGGATGGCCTGGTTTCTGAGCGCCGCCCGTCACCGCCGGCTCACCAAACACTGGGTCCAGAAACATGGAGTCTCACGGTGAAGGAGGGACCTGAGAAAGGCCCTGCAGGCTCAGCTCGGACTCCGCTACGCTGGAGGGCAGGCTGAAGCTGACGTGGGCAGGGCGCGAGGGCCGTACTCACTGGAGCTCTGGGTCCGGGCGGACACGGGGTCCCACGCAGAACCGGGCCTGTCGAGCTGTCCCTCGCGAGAGCAGGTCGTGGATGCTGGTCCTGCGCACGGTTCCCTCAGCGGTGGAGATGACGCGTGCTGGCGCGGGGGCAGACCCGAGGAGCTCGGAGTCCAGGGCGCTTCCGACACCGACACCGGCCCTTGCTCTGGGACGCCCAGGCTTCGGCTCGGGGGAGGCGCCGGACCCTTGGCCCGTGTGCTCTCCGCTGCGCAGGCTGCGGCGGCGGCCCGGGGGTCCGGAGTCTGGCGCCGGCTGCCCTGCGCGCTGGCCCAACGCAGGCATCCCCGGCCTTCCATGCCGCTCTGTGGCTCGAGACACACGGCCCGGGCGGAGCGGAGAGACATCCTGCACAGGGGGAGAGGGACAACAGCTCACTATTTCTGTTCAGCAAGGATGCCTTAAATTGATCAAAAGTGACAGTTGTGGTTATAATTATTCTTGGTGTGAACTATATTATCATCCACACCATATATTGATCTCGTTAAAACAGGATGGACTCTGATTGGCTGCCAATGCTTCGAATCGTTCCTCTGTCTTGTTATCATTGTAGTTGTGCTGTGGACTCTTTTCTTCACATTTACAATGAGTTTTGAACCCATATCTTTGTTGCTATTATAATGGGTGGTGGTGCATACGACACATGACTTTGGTGTGAGAGACCCGGGTTCGAATCCACATCAAGACACCAATGTGTCCCTGAGCAAGACACTTAACCCCTAGTTGCTCCAAGAGCCGTGCGACCTCTTGACATATATAGCAATTGTCGCTTTGGATAAAAGCGTCAGCTAAATGAATAAATGTAAATGTAATTATTGTCCTTTGGTTTGAAAGAGCAAAAAGACATTACAAGACTTAGTCACACAAGATTCTATTTCAGACAAGAATGACACTCTTTCTGTTCATCAAAAACTGAACTGTTTCTAACACTCAGAATAATCATAACTGTGTCTCTGAGCACCAGATCTCCACACACCTAGAGTGACATCCTGAAGGGTCATGTGACACTGAAAGACTGGAGTAATGAACCTCAGGAATAAATTACACTGTATATTCACATAGAAAACAGGCGATTGATACTGGAATAACATTTTACTGCTTTACTTTACTCCTGATCAAGACAAACGCAGCCTTGGTGATGAGCAGAAGAGACTCAAACCTTCTACCGGTAGTGTGTGTGTGTGTGTGTTTTTTTTTCAAGTCCTCTATTAATGTGGTACATCACTGATCTTCAGTTAAAGTGCAAAAAATAGTTTACCGTGACGGGTTGGTTGACATGCCGTCTCTTCCTGTGTGTGAGTGTGTGTTTCTACAGTCCTAGTGTGCGAGACGAGTGCTGCGGTTTGTAAGTGTTGTGATGGCGTGTGTGTGATGTGCACCTCTGCTCCGGCTCTGTGCTCTCGGTTAGGAACTGCCTGCAGGAAACCTCAGGCTGAACACCGCGTGAGCCGTCCTAGCGCTGAGCTGCGACTGATGAGCCATCCTCACAGGACTGTCCAAACACACTGACGCTCTCCACTGCTCTCGTGTGAGCGGCCGCTTCGCACTGCCGTCATTACGCGCTACACACACACACACACAGAGCGTCACACGCCGAAAACCTTACAAGCACACCGCGACAAGCTCTGAAGACAAGAATACTATTATAGTTATTAGAATAAAATAAAGTGTATAATAACCAAGCAATTAAAATAAATATATTCAGTAATATTATATACAGTTAAATATGATAAAAATCACAGCCATGTTACAGGCACACAATGAATAAAACTCAGAAAACACATTAAAACCATCAGTGATGAATGAGGATTAACTCAATATTAATTTCATTAATAAACAGACATGAAGAAAGGACCAAAGATTGATGATGAAGTACCACAATGTATTACGACTTCTCCATCACGCACGTCAATCGCTGCTGAAGTTTAAAATTGTGAATTAATTGTAACCAATCACAGTACGCATTGATGAGCATGCTAGCACAATGGCCAATTAGAGGCCCCGCACTTGCTAGCTACGCTTTCAAAGTTCAGAATCGACTTACTACAAGAGCGCGTAACTTTCTAACTCTAGTGACTAGAGATTGCAATGCTCACTGCAAATAATAATAATAATATCTTTATTATGACCAACAACAGCCCAACTGTATGAATTCCTGTTTATCACTTGTGAAGCTGCTATAGAAATAAGCTTATTCTCAACTTAGGCCTAATAAGCCGGGATTATAATGAATCTAGATCTCTGTGAAGATCACATTAAGAGAGGAGCGTGAACGCATGACGCTCTGAGCAGCAGCTGCTCAGGTCAGTGAGACGGCTTCACACACACTCACCCTGCACCCTCGCAGCACACTCGACTCCTCCGAGGACACCTGAGTGATGCTCATCACTGGACATGGCGTTACCTGCCGCGACAACAGAGCGGCACGGTGATGTCATCAGAGCACAGCAGGAAGTGACTCAACCACACCTGACCCCTGACCTGCACTAACACAGCTAAAAAACCACCTGGAACAACATCAATTCAATTCCATAAAATGATAAGCCTCACATTCTCAGACATGATTGAAGAAACTAAATGAATATCTCAAATTCACTCACACACACACATATATAATGATGGTTTAGATTTTTAATGCACATTAGTTCATTTTTTATTATTCCAACGAATGAAATGTAGTTTCACCTCTGACAGTAGATGGTGCTAGGACAGTAGCAGAACAACAGAAAATATAGCGGTTTAACCCCAGTGACGCCGAAATTACACAGCTGTGCTGTTCACAGTGAACTCTACCTGTATCGGTGCGGTGAAGGTGAACTCTACCTGTATCTGTGTGGTGAAGGTGAACTCTACCTGTATCTGTGTGGTGAAGGTGAACTCTACCTGTATCTGTGTGGTGAAGGTGAACTCTACCTGTATCTGTGTGGTGAAGGTGAACTCTACCTGTATCTGTGTGGTGAAGGTGAACTCTACCTGTATCTGTGTGGTGAAGGTGAACTCTACCTGTATCTGTGTGGTGAAGGTGAACTCTACCTGTATCTGTGTGGTGAAGGTGAACTCTACCTGTATCTGTGTGGTGAAGGTGAACTCTACCTGTATCTGTGTGGTGAAGGTGAACTCTACCTGTATCTGTGTGGTGAAGGTGAACTCTACCTGTATCTGTGTGGTGAAGGTGAACTCTACCTGTATCTGTGTGGTGAAGGTGAACTCTACCTGTATCTGTGTGGTGAAGGTGAACTCTACCTGTATCTGTGTGGTGAAGGTGAACTCTACCTGTATCGGTGTGGTGAAGGTGAACTCTACCTGTATCTGTGTGGTGAAGGTGAACTCTACCTGTATCTGTGTGGTGAAGGTGAACTCTACCTGTATCGGTGCGGTGAAGGTGAACTCTACCTGTATCTGTGTGGTGAAGGTGAACTCTACCTGTATCTGTGTGGTGAAGGTGAACTCTACCTGTATCTGTGTGGTGAAGGTGAACTCTACCTGTATCTGTGTGGTGAAGGTGAACTCTACCTGTATCGGTGCGGTGAAGGTGAACTCTACCTGTATCTGTGTGGTGAAGGTGAACTCTACCTGTATCTGTGTGGTGAAGGTGAACTCTACCTGTATCTGTGTGGTGAAGGTGAACTCTACCTGTATCTGTGTGGTGAAGGTGAACTCTACCTGTATCTGTGTGGTGAAGGTGAACTCTACCTGTATCTGTGTGGTGAAGGTGAACTCTACCTGTATCTGTGTGGTGAAGGTGAACTCTACCTGTATCTGTGTGGTGAAGGTGAACTCTACCTGTATCTGTGTGGTGAAGGTGAACTCTACCTGTATCGGTGTGGTGAAGGTGAACTCTACCTGTATCTGTGTGGTGAAGGTGAACTCTACCTGTATCTGTGTGGTGAAGGTGAACTCTACCTGTATCTGTGTGGTGAAGGTGAACTCTACCTGTATCTGTGTGGTGAAGGTGAACTCTACCTGTATCTGTGTGGTGAAGGTGAACTCTACCTGTATCTGTGTGGTGAAGGTGAACTCTACCTGTATCTGTGTGGTGAAGGTGAACTCTACCTGTATCTGTGTGGTGAAGGTGAACTCTACCTGTATCTGTGTGGTGAAGGTGAACTCTACCTGTATCTGTGTGGTGAAGGTGAACTCTACCTGTATCTGTGTGGTGAAGGTGAACTCTACCTGTATCTGTGTGGTGAAGGTGAACTCTACCTGTATCGGTGCGGTGAAGGTGAACTCTACCTGTATCTGTGTGGTGAAGGTGAACTCTACCTGTATCTGTGTGGTGAAGGTGAACTCTACCTGTATCTGTGTGGTGAAGGTGAACTCTACCTGTATCGGTGCGGTGAAGGTGAACTCTACCTGTATCGGTGTGGTGAAGGTGAACTCTACCTGTATCTGTGTGGTGAAGGTGAACTCTACCTGTATCTGTGTGGTGAAGGTGAACTCTACCTGTATCTGTGTGGTGAAGGTGAACTCTACCTGTATCTGTGTGGTGAAGGTGAACTCTACCTGTATCTGTGTGGTGAAGGTGAACTCTACCTGTATCTGTGCGGTGAAGGTGAACTCTACCTGTATCTGTGTGGTGAAGGTGAACTCTACCTGTATCTGTGTGGTGAAGGTGAACTCTACCTGTATCTGTGTGGTGAAGGTGAACTCTACCTGTATCTGTGTGGTGAAGGTGAACTCTACCTGTATCTGTGTGGTGAAGGTGAACTCTACCTGTATCTGTGTGGTGAAGGTGAACTCTACCTGTATCTGTGTGGTGAAGGTGAACTCTACCTGTATCTGTGTGGTGAAGGTGAACTCTACCTGTATCTGTGTGGTGAAGGTGAACTCTACCTGTATCGGTGTGGTGAAGGTGAACTCTACCTGTATCGGTGCGGTGAAGGTGAACTCTACCTGTATCTGTGTGGTGAAGGTGAACTCTACCTGTATCTGTGCGGTGAAGGTGAACTCTACCTGTATCTGTGCGGTGAAGGTGAACTCTACCTGTATCGGTGTGGTGAAGGTGAACTCTACCTGTATCGGTGTGGTGAAGGTGAACTCTACCTGTATCGGTGTGGTGAAGGTGAACTCTACCTGTATCGGTGCGGTGAAGGTGAACTCTACCTGTATCGGTGCGGTGAAGGTGAACTCTACCTGTATCGGTGTGGTGAAGGTGAACTCTACCTGTATCTGTGTGGTGAAGGTGAACTCTACCTGTATCTGTGTGGTGAAGGTGAACTCTACCTGTATCTGTGTGGTGAAGGTGAACTCTACCTGTATCGGTGTGGTGAAGGTGAACTCTACCTGTATCGGTGCGGTGAAGGTGAACTCTACCTGTATCTGTGTGGTGAAGGTGAACTCTACCTGTATCTGTGTGGTGAAGGTGAACTCTACCTGTATCGGTGTGGTGAAGGTGAACTCTACCTGTATCGGTGTGGTGAAGGTGAACTCTACCTGTATCTGTGCGGTGAAGGTGAACTCTACCTGTATCTGTGTGGTGAAGGTGAACTCTACCTGTATCTGTGTGGTGAAGGTGAACTCTACCTGTATCGGTGTGGTGAAGGTGAACTCTACCTGTATCGGTGTGGTGAAGGTGAACTCTACCTGTATCTGGTGCGGTGAAGGTGAACTCTACCTGTATCTGTGTGGTGAAGGTGAACTCTACCTGTATCTGTGTGGTGAAGGTGAACTCTACCTGTATCTGTGTGGTGAAGGTGAACTCTACCTGTATCGGTGTGGTGAAGGTGAACTCTACCTGTATCGGTGTGGTGAAGGTGAACTCTACCTGTATCTGTGTGGTGAAGGTGAACTCTACCTGTATCTGTGTGGTGAAGGTGAACTCTACCTGTATCGGTGCGTGTGTCGAGCGCCGCGGATCAGGCTTAGGCTTGCGGAATCAGCACCAGCACTGGATAGACCATGGATCCCGAACTCCTTCCCATCAGGAGCTTCCAGATGACTCCGTGCTGCTGGACCACTGACCCTCCGACACAGCCATCGTCTGCAGCAGGTCGTTCATGGCTGACACACACACACACACACACAAACACACAGAGCATTAACACGGCGAAGGACTGCTCGCATGTATGAAGTATCAGGATGAGTAACACAGCGGAGAAGAGAAAGAGACAGGAAGAGCAGATGCTGAAAGTGATTCATGGAGTGATGAGGCAGTAAACACCACAGGATGCTTCACTGGCACATAAGATGTAGAGAATAACACGACTCCAAAAGGGGTTATAATGCTAGTAAAGCAGCATGGGGTCTATTAGCACAGTCAGATCTGACTCATAAGTCTATTCACCATTATGTGTACATTGTTTATACTCTAATATATTAATAATGGAAGTCTAATAGGAAGTGTGACGAAGTGCGACACTTAAACCGTGTGTTAGCAGTACACTAACTAACTAGTTCTCTAATCTCTGCCGAACATTAACTCTAAAATCCATGAAATCACACCACAAGACAATGAGGTCCGCATGTGTGTGAAACATCTGATGATGATCAGTGATGAGAGACGGACAGTAAGAGAAGAGCATGATGGGTGTGGACTGTCGAATGTCTTACACATAGAGCGGCGGTAGACAGCCTTCACTTCGGTCTTTCTCCTTGGATCGGTTCCTCATCGAACGGAAGCTTTTTCAGCGCTGTCGCCGGACAAACGCAACGAGCGGGAGGAGAGAACAGACGGGTGTTAGCAAGACAACAGTGTCACGCTGCTGTCAAACTGATGCACATGTGGTTAACATCCATCACAGCTCAGGTCACAGGAACACACATGTAGTGAGCGAGCGGTGAAACGTCATGCCACACTAGCCGCGTTTCCATTACAGATTTGTGCAAAACCTTTGTGATATTTTCTAAACGTCAATAAAAAGCTATTGGGAAATGACGTTTCATGAACCGATATTGTTTGACTAAAACCTTCCACAAATCATTCCAAAAATCATGGGAACGGATGTTGGTAGGTTTATGTATATAGCCACTATTGGCGCTTGTTCACTGCTGGTGCAGTTCGGCACGCTTCGCTTGTCCACTGCGTGGTACGACTCGGCTCGGTTCACTTTAGCTCGGTTCGCTGTTCCACTTCAGTTAGTACCGCTTCAAAGTGGGTGGGATTATAGGCTGACCATTATCGTTTATCCGCTCCTCGGCAGCCACCGAGAGAAACGTTTGCACTTCGTCCACTGACATGATTCAGCCATTTCTTTTTTGGAAGTTTTCTTGAAGCAAGTCTAGCAAGTAGTTTTAACACAGGTGCTACAGCGTGCCTGTTCCTGGCTATTTAAATCTAGCGGGTTTGATGTCTCGCAAACACAATGACGCTGGTAGTGACGATTCTGTGTGTTCACGTCACATTTTAGTATCGGTACGGAACGCTTGGAACCTCGACAGAGGTGGTCCCGTCTAAATCTGAGCCGTACCGTACCATGCTGTGCAAAAGAGCCAAACGTGCCGTAACCGAGCCGAGCTGTACCGTACCATGCAGTGGAAAGGCGTTATACTAGTAATGGAAGGAGACGTAGGCATGTTTTCCAACATTAATGTCAAGGAAAGACCCTTACACAGGGAGCGGCAGGTATGAGGTGTTTGAGTGTTTTCCCTCATATCTGCTTCAAGCTCTGGATAAACTGTGGCATTTCTCTGTCGTTTAGAATCCAGTATTCCTGTAAATCCTTAATCTTTAATGAATTTAATTAAGAACTCTGTTCTCGCCTCCTGTCCCAACATACCGTGCCTTCTTTAAAGAATTAGAACAACTTTTACGTATTTCAGGTGACCTGTGAATGCGCAAAAACTGTTTCCATTTTATTTCAAAACTGTTTCCATTTTTCAAACCAACTCATGTGAGTGTAAAAACTTTTTTGTGCTATATGGGAGTTTTTGCTCAATTTGAAGGGTGATGGAAATGCGGCTACTACGTGATGCCAACAGCACAACAGAGAATGATCATTAAAGGGTGCAATGCCACACATCATCACTGAGCCGCTCTCACGCACAGCTGTACTGGATGACCCCGGAGACGAGCGCTGGATTCCAGTCACACGTACTGTTTGAATTGCACCTTTTAATAGAGATGAACACAAATGCAGAGTGTTCATGGGCTGACTGACTGCGTACCGTTAGAGGAAGCCTGTGTTTGGCTTTTCTCGGCTCTCTTCCTTCACAAAGCAAGAAAAAACAAGAGAAAACGTCAAGCTGGAACTATCGCAATCATACATCACACCTGTTTCCTGTTAACATACTCTAGCTGAGATGTAAGCTCACTGTAAAAATGAACATTTGCATTTTTCTTAACAAACATTAAAAAAAGATTAGTAAACAATATATTGCTCATGTTTAGTTCATTCTACTATTAATACATTAACTAATGTTAACAAATGAGGCCTAATTGTAAAGCTTTTCCCAACTTAATATCGCACTGACTTCATAAATAGCTTTGACTGAAAATATTAACAACAAACAAATTGATTCTTTTGGAAAACGGTTTGGGGGCACATAAGTGACGACGGAACATTTCTTCATTTTAAACCTGCACAAGCCACTAACGCACTACCAACGGCTAGCAGCCAGACCATGAGTCGGACACACTCATTCTCCTTAGGAAACTAGTTGAAAGAATCAGAATCAGTCAGATGACTCAGTCACTCTGGGGCTTTTCTCACTGCACCAGGTTATCATTCTAAACCACTTTAACCCTGGATAACGGAACGATTTACAATTGTAATTTAGAAGCGAGGTTAGCAACGCTTTTACCCAGGGTTATAACGTCCTGCTCCGGAGCAGAATTGAGAGCCATTTTTGCACTGTTAACCCCACATTGCAATGCAAAACGTGTGCAGTGTGAAGTGATGTGGTCTAGATGCTTAGCAACAGACAACCAAACGGGCAAGTATCTCTCTAAACTCTGAATCAATCAGTGATTCAGGAGTGAAGTATCTCTCTAAACTCTGAATCAATCAGAGTGATTCAGGAGTGAAGTATCTCTCTAAACTCTGAATCAATCAGAATGATTCAGGAGTGAAGTATCTCTTTAAACTCTGAATCAATCAGAATGATTCAGGAGTGAAGTATCTCTCTAAACTCTGAATCAATCAGAATGATTCAGGAGTGAAGTATCTCTCTAAACTCTGAATCAATCAGAGTGAATCACTCTGATTGATTCAGAGTTTAGAGAGATAATTCACTCCTGAGTCACTCTATCTGATTCAGAGTTTAGAATCAATCAGAGTGATTCAGGAGTGAAGTATCCCTCTAAACTCTGAATCAATCAGAGTGATTCAGGAGTGAATTATCTCTTAAACTCTGAATCAATCAGAGTGATTCAGGAGTGAATTATCTCTCTAAACTCTGAATCAATCAGAGTGATTCAGGAGTGAAGTATCTCTCTAAACTCTGAATCAATCAGAATGATTCAGGAGTGAAGTATCTCTCTAAACTCTGAATCAATCAGAGTGATTCAGGAGTGAAGTATCTCTCTAAACTCTGAATCAATCAGAGTGATTCAGGAGTGAAGTATCTCTCTAAACTCTGAATCAATCAGAGTGATTCAGGAGTGAAGTATCTCTCTAAACTCTGAATCAATCAGAATGATTCAGGAGTGAAGTATCTCTCTAAACTCTGAATCAATCAGAATGATTCAGGAGTGAAGTGTCTCTCTAAACTCTGAATCAATCAGAATGATTCAGGAGTGAAGTATCTCTCTAAACTCTGAATCAATCAGAGTGATTCAGGAGTGAAGTATCTCTCTAAACTCTGAATCAATCAGAGTGATTCAGGAAGTGAAGTATCTCTCTAAACTCTGAATCAATCAGAATGATTCAGGAGTGAAGTATCTCTCTAAACTCTGAATCAATCAGAGTGATTCAGGAGTGAATTATCTCTTTAAATTCTGAATCAATCAGAGTGATTCAGGAGTGAAGTATCCCTCTAAACTCTGAATCAATCAGAGTGATTCAGGAGTGAATTATCTCTCTAAACTCTGAATCAATCAGAGTGATTCAGGAGTGAAGTATCTCTCTAAACTCTGAATCAATCAGAGTGATTCAGGAGTGAAGTATCTCTCTAAACTCTGAATCAATCAGAGTGATTCAGGAGTGAAGTATCTCTCTAAACTCTGAATCAATCAGAGTGATTCAGGAGTGAATTATCTCTCTAAACTCTGAATCAATCAGAGTGATTCAGGAGTGAAGTATCTCTCTAAACTCTGAATCAATCAGAGTGATTCAGGAGTGAAGTATCTCTCTAAACTCTGAATCAATCAGAGTAATTCAGGAATGAAGTATCTCTCTAAACTCTGAATCAATCAGAATGATTCAGGAGTGAAGTATCTCTCTAAACTCTGAATCAATCAGAATGATTCAGGAATGAAGTATCTCTCTAAATTCTGAATCAATCAGAGTGATTCAGGAGTGAAGTATCTCTCTAAACTCTGAATCAATCAGAGTAATTCAGGAATGAAGTATCTCTCTAAACTCTGAATCAATCAGAATGATTCAGGAGTGAAGTATCTCTCTAAACTCTGAATCAATCAGAGTAATTCAGGAATGAAGTATCTCTCTAAACTCTGAATCAATCAGAGTGATTCAGGAGTGAAGTATCTCTCTAAACTCTGAATCAATCAGAGTGATTCAGGAGTGAAGTATCTCTCTAAACTCTGAATCAATCAGAGTGATTCAGGAGTGAAGTATCTCTCTAAACTCTGAATCAATCAGAGTGATTCAGGAGTGAAGTATCTCTCTAAACTCTGAATCAATCAGAGTAATTCAGGAATGAAGTATCTCTCTAAACTCTGAATCAATCAGAGTGATTCAGGAATGAAGTATCTCTCTAAACTCTGAATCAATCAGAGTGATTCAGGAGTGAAGTATCTCTCTAAACTCTGAATCAATCAGAGTGATTCAGGAATGAAGTATCTCTCTAAACTCTGAATCAATCAGAGTGATTCAGGAGTGAAGTATCTCTCTAAACTCTGAATCAATCAGAGTGATTCAGGAGTGAAGTATCTCTCTAAACTCTGAATCAATCAGAGTGATTCAGGAATGAAGTATCTCTCTAAACTCTGAATCAATCAGAATGATTCAGGAGTGAAGTATCTCTCTAAACTCTGAATCAATCAGAATGATTCAGGAATGAAGTATCTCTCTAAACTCTGAATCAATCAGAGTGATTCAGGAGTGAAGTATCTCTCTAAACTCTGAATCAATCAGAGTAATTCAGGAATGAAGTATCTCTTTAAACTCTGAATCAATCAGAGTGATTCAGGAGTGAAGTATCTCTCTAAACTCTGAATCAATCAGAATGATTCAGGAGTGAAGTATCTCTCTAAACTCTGAATCAATCAGAGTGATTCAGGAGTGAATTATCTCTTTAAATTCTGAATCAATCAGAATGATTCAGGAGTGAAGTATCTCTCTAAACTCTGAATTAGAGTTGAGCCGATACTCGGCTAAAACAAGTATCCGGTACAGATAAAGCACTTTTGACGAGTACGAATATTATACGAGTAATACAAGTCAATATCTGTGCTCGGATAAAAAAATAAAAAAAATAAAGTTATGTTGAGATTAGGGCTGAGCGATATATCAATATAAATAATATATATATATTTTAAATGTGATCTGAAATTAGACCATATCACATATGTTTCAGGTTTGCGCATATGCAACTATATCTGAACTATATCACATATAGTTCAGGTTTGCGCTGTGATCCTTGCTCCAAGCAAGCTGCTGACCCAGAGCTCTCGCACTGCTCCCCGCGCCCCTGTCACTCCTTTTCCACTTTGCATGCCTGATTAAAGCATGTTATGTTATAACATGAAATAAAGTCTTTCACCTCAGCAAAACGGACTCCCTGTCCTGTCAGCCGTTATACTGTAACGTTAGTCGTAGCGCACACTCAATTGCACGTGCATATGCGGCGGCGCGCGCTGTATGTCTCACTGTATAAGTGCAAAAGAAACTACCGGTATACGAGCATGCAACACCGTTACGTTGTAAATTACACGAAATAAAAGCAATGCAGGTATGACTTTCATTTTATTCACTAGAAGCAGTTTCCATGTTTCATTAACAGTTCTTGTTAGTATTGTGTATTCACCATGGTAACTGTCGTGTCTATATTAACCCCTTAATGCCCATATTTTTCTTTGTGTTATTTTTTTATATTTTTTAAATGACTGTAATGGCTCATACCAACGTTGTATTAACAAAATAAATAAATAAATAAATAAATAAAAATAAATCACAATTACAATCCAAGGGAATAATCTGCAATTAAGATTTTTGTCATAATCATGCAGCCCTTTGACTGAACATTTGCTCTCACTTTGCAGAAAAAATATCAGGATATTTTTTGTATATCGAAATTCGAAATTCACCTAAATATGGATATGACTTTTGGTCCATATCACCCAGCCCTAGTTGAGATGAAAACTCTTATTCATTACATTTTACTTCATAATTGCAAGCATATGTGTTGTATTCATTGTTGCAAAACTTGTTCTGTAGTTTGTTTATCATGATCAAAACCATTGATCTGAAGCTCAATGCTGATGCTGTCATGTAAATAGTTATCTTATCAGCAATAAATATAACAATTTCTGATCAACCCATATCAATTGCATGCTTAAAATAACATACCGGTTAAAGCCCCGCCCATTTCAAGACTACCCGACCCACTTCCGGGTTTAGGCCCCGCCCAGTCCGAGTACAGATACAGATACTTCATATGGTTAACAGATACAGATACAGATAATGCTGTACTCGCTCATCCCCACTCTGAATCAATCAGAATGATTCAGGAGTGAAGTATCTCTCTAAACTCTGAATCACTCAGAGTGATTCAGGAGTGAAGTATCTCTCTAAACTCTGAATCAATCAGAATGATTCAGGAGTGAAGTATCTCTCTAAACTCTGAATCAATCAGAATGATTCAGGAGTGAAGTATCTCTCTAAACTCTGAATCACTCAGAGTGATTCAGGAGTGAAGTATCTCTCTAAACTCTGAATCAGATCAGAATGATTCAGGAGTGAAGTATCTCTCTAAACTCTGAATCAATCAGAATGATTCAGGAGTGAAGTATCTCTCTAAACTCTGAATCAATCAGAATGATTCAGGAGTGAAGTGTCTCTCTAAACTCTGAATCAATCAAAGTGATTCAGGAGTGAAGTATCTCTCTAAACTCTGAATCAATCAGAATGATTCAGGAGTGAAGTATCTCTCTAAACTCTGAATCAATCAGAGTGATTCAGGAGTGAAGTATCTCTCTAATCTCTGAATCAATCAGAGTGATTCAGGAGTGAAGTATCTCTCTAAACTCTGAATCAATCAGAGTGATTCAGGAATGAAGTATCTCTCTAAACTCTGAATCAATCAGAATGATTCAGGAGTGAAGTATCTCTCTAAACTCTGAATCAATCAGACTGATTCAGGAGTGAAGTATCTCTCCAATCTCTGAATCAATCAGAGTGATTCAGGAGTGAAGTATCTCTCCAATCTCTGAATCAATCAGAGTGATTCAGGAGTGAAGTATCTATCTAAACTCTGAATCAATCAGAGTGATTCAGGAATGAAGTATCTCTCTAAACTCTGAATCAATCAGAATGATTCAGGAGTGAAGTATCTCTCTAAACTCTGAATCAATCAGAGTGATTCAGGAGTGAATTATCTCTTTAAATTCTGAATCAATCAGAGTGATTCAGGAGTGAAGTATCCCTCTAAACTCTGAATCAATCAGAGTGATTCAGGAGTGAATTATCTCTCTAAACTCTGAATCAATCAGAGTGATTCAGGAGTGAAGTATCTCTCTAAACTCTGAATCAATCAGAGTAATTCAGGAATGAAGTATTTCTCTAAACTCTCAATCAATCAGAATGATTCAGGAGTGAAGTATCTCTCTAAACTCTGAATCAATCAGAGTGATTCAGGAGTGAAGTATCTCTCTAAACTCTGAATCAATCAGAGTAATTCAGGAATGAAGTATCTATCTAAACTCTGAATCAATCAGAATGATTCAGGAGTGAAGTATCTCTCTAAACTCTGAATCAATCAGAATGATTCAGGAGTGAAGTATCTCTCTAAACTCTCAATCAATCAGAATGATTCAGGAGTGAAGTATCTCTCTAAACTCTGAATCAATCAGAGTGATTCAGGAGTGAATTATCTCTTTAAATTCTGAATCAATCAGAGTGATTCCGGAGTGAAGTATCTCTCTAAACTCTGAATCAATCAGAGTGATTCAGGAGTGAAGTATCTCTCCAATCTCTGAATCAATCAGAGTGATTCAGGAGTGAAGTATCTCTCTTAACTCTGAATCAATCAGGGTGATTCAGGAGTGAAGTATCTCTCCAATCTCTGAATCCATCAGGGTGATTCAGGAGTGAAGTATCTCACCAATCTCTGAATCAATCAGGGTGATTCAGGAGTGAAGTATCTCTCCAATCTCTGAATCAATCAGGGTGATTCAGGAGTGAAGTATCTCTCCAATCTCTGAATCAATCAGGGTGATCTCTCCAATCAGGGTGATCTCTCCGATCTCTCCAATCAGGGTGATCTTAATCAATCAGGGTGATTCAGGAGTGAAGTATCTCTCCAATCTCTGAATCAATCAGGGTGATTCAGGAGTGAAGTATCTCTCCAATCTCTGAATCAGATCAGGGTGATTCAGGAGTGAAGTATCTCTCTAAACTAAATCAATCAGAGTAATTCAGGAGTGAAGTATCTCTCCAATCGCTGAATCAATCAGTGATTCAGGAGTGAAGGATCTCTCTAAACTCTGAATCAATCAGGGTGATTCAGGAGTGAAGTATCTCTTCAATCGCTGAATCAATCAGTGATTCAGGAGTGAAGTATCTCTCCAATCACTGAATCAATCAGGGTGATTCAGGAGTGAAGTATCTCTCCAATCACTGAATCAATCAGGGTGATTCAGGAGTGAAGTATCTCTCCAATCTCTGAATCAATCAGGGTGATTCAGGAGTGAAGTATCTCTCCAATCTCTGAATCAATCAGAGTGATTCAGGAGTGAAATATCTCTCCAATCTCTGAATCAATCAGGGTGATTCAGGAGTGAAGTATCTCTCCAATCTCTGAATCAATCAGGGTGATTCAGGAGTGAATTATCTCTCTAAACTAAATCAATCAGAGTGATTCAGGAGTGAAGTATCTCTCCAATCGCTGAATCAATCAGTGATTCAGGAGTGAAGTATCTCTCTAAACTCTGAATCAATCAGGGTGATTCAGGAGTGAAGTATCTCTCCAATCGCTGAATCAATCAGTGATTCAGGAGTGAAGTATCTCTCTAATCACTGAATCAATCAGGGTGATTCAGGAGTGAATTATCTCTCTAAACTAAATCAATCAGAGTGATTCAGGAGTGAAGTATTCTCCAATCGCTGAATCAATCAGTGATTCAGGAGTGAAGTATCTCTCTAAACTCTGAATCAATCAGGGTGATTCAGGAGTGAAGTATCTCTCCAATCACTGAATCAATCAGGGTGATTCAGGAGTGAAGTATCTCTCCAATCACTGAATCAATCAGGGTGATTCAGGAGTGAAGTATCTCTCCAATCTCTGAATCAATCAGGGTGATTCAGGAGTGAAGTATCTCTCCAATCTCTGAATCAATCAGGGTGATTCAGGAGTGAAGTATCTCTCCAATCTCTGAATCAATCAGGGTGATTCAGGAGTGAAGTATCTCTCCAATCTCTGAATCAATCAGAGTGATTCAGGAGTGAAATATCTCTCCAATCTCTGAATCAATCAGGGTGATTCAGGAGTGAATTATCTCTCTAAACTAAATCAATCAGAGTGATTCAGGAGTGAAGTATCTCTCCAATCTGCTGAATCAATCAGGGTGATTCAGGAGTGAATTATCTCTCTAAACTAAATCAATCAGAGTGATTCAGGAGTGAAGTATCTCTCCAATCGCTGAATCAATCAGGGTGATTCAGGAGTGAATTATCTCTCTAAACTAAATCAATCAGAGTGATTCAGGAGTGAAGTATCTCTCCAATCGCTGAATCAATCAGTGATTCAGGAGTGAAGTATCTCTCTAAACTCTGAATCAATCAGGGTGATTCAGGAGTGAAGTATCTCTCCAATCACTGAATCAATCAGGGTGATTCAGGAGTGAAGTATCTCTCCAATCACTGAATCAATCAGGGTGATTCAGGAGTGAAGTATCTCTCCAATCACTGAATCAATCAGGGTGATTCAGGAGTGAAGTATCTCTCCAATCGCTGAATCAATCAGGGTGATTCAGGAGTGAAGTATCTCTCCAATCTCTGAATCAATCAGGGTGATTCAGGAGTGAATTATCTCTCTAAACTAAATCAATCAGAGTGATTCAGGAGTGAAGTATCTCTCCAATCGCTGAATCAATCAGGTGATTCGGGAGTGAAGTATCTCTCTAAACTCTGAATCAATCAGGGTGATTCAGGAGTGAAGTATCTCTCCAATCACTGAATCAATCAGGGTGATTCAGGAGTGAATTATCTCTCTAAACTAAATCAATCAGAGTGATTCAGGAGTGAAGTATCTCTAACAATGTTCAAACTCTCAGACTGTAGAAAGAGTGCGTATACTCACTGCCGCTGCGGTGTGCGAGTGAATCCTCCAGCGAGTTGGACCCGGAGCCCACGGATGAGCTGTCCTGGCTGTCCGGGTGGGGAAGCGTCAGGAACCCTTCGCTGGACTCCGAAGCGGGACGGGGTCTGTGTGAGAGAACGCATGCGCTCACGACTCTTCGGCTTGATGAGCTTCCTCATCTTCAGTGCGATCCAGTTACCTCTCCTGCAGAAACCACAAGCAACCCTAATTATATGATCTGTGTCCTGTAAATCAATCACTTCATGCAATACTTCAAAAACCCAAAACACCTGGGGTCACTTAAACACTTAAACCTGGGGAATTTCTCCAGGTTCTGAGATTCACAGTGTTTCGGATCTCCTATGCAGTGAAAATGACACAGAGGGATTTCTACTCTTGAACAAACCAATCCCAGTTTAATCAACTTAGTCAGGAAACGCCTAATTTTGGGAGTAAGACCAGCCTGGAGAAATTTCGCATGAATCTGAACAGCATTCACAAAGAGTGCATGCGACTCAACGATGTGCCTCCGAGAAGTCAATGAAATGGAAATGTTTTATATAAAAAGAAAGATGACCAGTGCAGTACAGCTCACTGGTGTGTAGGTTGTCACTGTACACAACTTATAAAAATGCATGAGCATAAAATGGATTTGGACAGTAAATCCATCCTGGGGATGAGCGTTTCCCTCCCTGAAGGGCCTGTGAGGAGCAGTTCTAGACAGTGATGCGGTCCCAGATGATGCTTTTTATCTGAGGCACATTCTGAACTTCTGACATCTGGAATGGTAAAAGTATTGCTTGAGCCACACTGTGCATTAAGGGATCGTTCAGCAACAGACTGGCCAGCATTTTAAAAGCCTCATAAGCCTGAGAAGATTGCAGAAATCATTGGCACCAACAGTCTTTATGAGCTACTTAGGCTTACAATGCCTTTAGGAAATGCAGTTAGTGAGGTAGACTAGTGAGAGGAAAGAATATAGGACCCCCATGCCAGATTCTCCATCTCCTCCCATCACTGTCAATGATCAAATATGCTGATGGCATTGTAGTGGAAGGCCTGATCAGTTTCCATTCCCTGGGGAGAACCAGTGTTTAGGATGAGAGAGGATTTGTCTAACAATTAGGAAATCCAGGACCCACAGGCAGATTAAGGACCTTAGTCCGAAGCTTGGAGACACTTTTGATGGAGATTACCGTCTTGAATGCTGACCTGTAACCAACTTACATCAAACTAATATAGTTTATCCCTTCATGCGATTTAAGGGGAAAAGGGTGGGATGTAGTATTGGTGTTATACCATTGTCCATAGTTCTGCTATGGTGGAAGGCAAACTGCAGTAGTAAATTGTAAATTGGAGTAAAAAAGTAAATTGGAGGGGTGTGGAGCGAAATACAGTCTTTGAAGTGCGGTTCAAAGCATTTCATAATGAAAGAGTTGAGTACTAAGGGCAAGTGTTACCCAGGCTGCAGGTTAATGATTTTAAAGCATAATGTCAAGCCATGGGTTCAGTTCTCATGGAATTCATGAACTGAGAAAGATTAAAAGCAACATAAGCCGCTTTAGATAAACAAAACAGATAAATGCATAAATAAAAATGGACAAATATAGATGTCATTTATGTCTATTTTTTTAAGAATAAACTCTGCGAATTACCCTCAATAAGATGTGTTTCAAATGATTCACATGGTATGCTGATAATAGTGGGAAAAACCTTAGAGAATATCTGGATGAGAACAGATAAATGAAATTACCCATTAGGCTTCATTGTACCTTCCACTTCTGAGTTATTCAGGGACCTAATGGAAACCACTCTTGCACTCTGAATGGTAATACTTATACTCTCAGGAAACCTTTAACACTGAGATTGGGCTTTTACGGGCCACACCCAGAGGTTCTAACCTTGAGGATATGGCTGCCAGCTACTCCTGGTCCAGCCTTAGCATTGCTTGATGTCTGGTATTGTGGAGAGGGGTATTCCTGACCACAACAAGCTCTTTCCCCAACTTTGCTTCAGTGCCTGCAGATCTTATAAGCGGTAGAAATCTGACCCTCAAAGACCTTTTAGCTCTGCCTTTAAAATGTCCACTCCACTCCATTTATTATCCTAAATTAGATGCACCTGATGACCTGAAAAGAGCTGGGACCACCGTTTCCAAGGTTACTGTTGGTAATACACTTAAGACGTCATGGTTTGAAATCATGCAAGGCATGGATGGTTCCCCCACTCAAACCAGCACATGCCAAGGCCCGTCTTAAGTTTGCAAATGACCTTTTGGATAATTCAGAGGAGTCATGGGAGACAGTCATGTGGTCAGATGAGACCAAAATATAACTTTTTGGAATTTTGGAGGAAGAATGATAAGTACCATCCCAAGAACACCATCCCTGCTGTGAAGCATGGGGGTGTAGCATCTATGTCTCTGGGGGTGTTTTTCTGCACATGAGACAGGGTGACTGCGCTGTGCTGCGGAGAGGATGGCCCGGGCCATGTCTTGCCAGATTTTGGGATCTCGCAATACATCTCAATTTGGGATCTCAGTTCGGAGCATTTGAAGATGGGTACGGGCTGGGGTCTTCCCCAACAGTGACAATTACCCCTGAGCACACAGCCTGGATAACCAAGGAGTGGCTCTGTAAGAGGCATATCAAGGTCCTGGCGTGTGGCCTAGCCAGTCTCCCAGACCTAAACCCGATGGAGAATCTTTGGAGGGAGCTCAAACTCCGTGATTCTCAGCGACAGCCCAGAAACCTGACTGATCTACAGAAGATCTGTGTGGAGGAGTGGGGCCAGAACCCCTCCTGCAGTGTGTGCAAACCTGCTGAAAAACTACAGGAAACGTTTGACCTCTGTAACTGCAAACAAAGGCTACTGTACCAAATAATAACATTGATTTTCTCAGGTGTTTAAATACTTATTTGCAGCTGTATCATACAAATAAATTGTTTAAAAAATCATAAATTGTGATTTCTGGATTTTATTTCTGGATTATGTCTCTCACAGTGGATATGCACATATGATGACCATTTTCAGACCCCTCCATGATTTCTAAATGGGAAACTTGCAAAATAGCAGGGTGTTCAAATATTTATTTTCCTCACTGTATATCTAAAACATCGACATATGCTTTCAATCAAAAATATGGAACAGTAAGTTCATGCGTCATGACCTCAAGGCTAGATTATTATAATGCTCTACTGGGTGGTTGTCCTCAAACCCATCTCCAGACCGGCGTGACTCCGATCTTCAACCAGAGGAACTAGATAATATTCTGATTGTTCTGATATTCTGAGATGGCAACGCTTACCTTCAGAGGTGGTGATGGATCATAAAACTTGTATTGATCCATAATCTTCTCTTCAAGTTTCTCTTTCTGTCTCCTCAGCTCATTGAGTTTATCTCTGTGTGTGTGAGTGAGAGAGAGAGAGAACAGTAGCATCAGATATCTGCACACAAGAGCTGAAAGATAAGTGAATATAAGTGTGTATAAATACATGTATTGTCTCTGTCTCGACGTGGAACAGGTCTTTGCTCTCCATGGTCTGCTCCAGCAGGGTCCGGTTCTGTAGCATCAGGGTCTGGATCTGATCCAGTAAATGCCGGTTCTCTTCTTCTAGATTCCCCTTTAACTGGCTCAACAGCTGCAGGACACATTTCACACACACACGGTTACCCTCCACAAGCCTTTGTTTGGAAACAACGTTTTAGTTCACAGAGTTGTACGTCGCCATGTTCATGGAGAACTTTACATGTTGACATGAGGTTGGGCAGCATAGAGCCATTCACAACAGACAATATGTACCGATAACGAGCAAAAACATGTAGAGTGGAAGACGAACCAGCAAGATATCAGCCTGACTGTGTCAGACTTCGTACTTCCACTCTATTTCAGTTAGCTTCTGTCTTCTGTCTGAGACATCGAACTCGTTTTCCTCTGGTCTGAAAACAGCCGGCCAATCAGACGAACAGAGGGCGG
Organism: Hybognathus amarus; assembly: GCA_030378365.1. NCBI lineage: Eukaryota > Metazoa > Chordata > Actinopteri > Cypriniformes > Leuciscidae > Hybognathus > Hybognathus amarus. Next base: position 171,352 of record JAQIUQ010001539.1, read on the forward strand.
GCTGAGAGCTGTGACGTAGACGCTGAAGCACAGAGTTTAAGATTGTATCTTAGGTTATGGAAATTGAAAATGCCTGAACAAGAAGAGTGTTTGTTAAACATTTTGAATGGAGGTGATGTGGCCCTACTCCCGACAGGTTTTGGGAAAAGTTTAATTGATCAACTATTACCGATCGTCAGCGAGAAACTGGGCAGGCCTGGGCAACTGAGCAGATGTGCAACAAAGCACATGACTAATTTCTTCTATGTGAATAGTTCAGCATTTCCAGGTTTAGTGTGAACATGTCAAGTTCACACAAAGTTACACCCTTCTGAGGTAAATCCATGAATAGATGAAGTCTGATCAGATTATTATAATTTTCGCTTAAAGTCCCTGTAAAGGCAATTCTACAAAAAAATTCTAAACACATCATAACTGTCACAAATGTATTGCTAAAACATATTACAAAGACTGTGAACTGTGAAGTACTGAAATGCGGAGTTTGACCGTTAAACAGTTTTTCACCATTGCTATTTTACGGATTTTTTGGGCGGGGCTAAAACAGGGCTCAGTGACGCACTGGAGCCCCTGAGCTTGTGGACACGCCCCTTCTGAGATGATGCACTGAGGCTGATCTCTCCCTAACAATAGAGCACATTCGCATTTGCCACTCAATTGCGAGTTACTATCAGTACTATTATAACTACACAGCAGCCTAAAGTTTGCTAGCTAGCTATGCCTTCAACACGGAAATGCATAGGCTACTACCTGGATGCGATCATGTACAAAACAGATCGGTGTCTTTATTTAAATTTCCTAAAAACAATCACATCAAGAAGAGGAGGATTAATTGTGTAGAGCCAACCTTGATGAAGAGCTGAGGATCACCACCAACACCCCCTCTGTAGTGCTCACTTTACACAGGATCGTTTTATAAACTTTCCTCAGACAACTGGGAATCACTGATAATCTGCTGTTACGGGTGAACTGATTGGTGAGTTTGGCAGAGGTCATGAAGTGTGTACCTCGCACTGATTGGTGAGTTTGGCAGAGGTCGTGAAGTGTGTACCTCGCACTGATTGGTGAGTTTGGCAGAGGTCGAGAAGTGTGTACCTCGCACTGATTGGTGAGTTTGGCAGAGGTCGTGAAGTGTGTACCTCGCACTGATTGGTGAGTTTGGCAGAGGTCGTGAAGCGTGTACCTCGCACTGATTGGTGAGTTTGGCAGAGGTCTTGAAGTGTGTACCTCGCACTGATTGGTGAGTTTGGCAGAGGTCGTGAAGTGTGTACCTCGCACTGATTGGTGAGTTTGGCAGAGGTCGTGAAGCGTGTACCTCCCACTGATTGGTGAGTTTGGCAGAGGTCATGAAGTGTGTACCTTGCACTGATTGGTGAGTTTGGCAGAGGTTGTGAGGTGTGTACCTCGCACTGATTGGCGAGTTTGGCAGAGGTTGTGAAGCGTGTACCTCCCACTGATTGGTGAGTTTGGCAGAGGTTGTGAAGCGTGTACCTCGCACTGATTGGTGAGTTTGGCAGAGGTCGTGAAGTGTGTACCTCGCACTGATTGGTGAGTTTGGCAGAGGTCGTGAAGCGTGTACCTCGCACTGATTGGTGAGTTTGGCAGAGGTCGTGAAGTGTGTACCTCGCACTGATTGGTGAGTTTGGCAGAGGTTGTGAAGCGTGTACCTCGCACTGGTTGGTGAGTTTGGCAGAGGTCGTGAAGTGTGTACCTCGCACTGGTTGGTGAGTTTGGCAGAGGTCGTGAAGTGTGTACCTCGCACTGATTGGTGAGTTTGGCAGAGGTCATGAAGTGTGTACCTCGCACTGATTGGTGAGTTTGGCAGAGGTCGTGAAGCGTGTACCTCGCACTGATTGGTGAGTTTGGCAGAGGTCGTGAAGTGTGTACCTCGCACTGATTGGTGAGTTTGGCAGAGGTCGTGAAGTGTGTACCTCGCACTGATTGGTGAGTTTGGCAGAGGTTGTGAAGCGTGTAATGGTTGGTGAGTTTGGCAGAGGTCGTGAAGTGTGTACCTCGCACTGATTGGTGAGTTTGGCAGAGGTCGTGAAGTGTGTACCTCGCACTGATTGGTGAGTTTGGCAGAGGTCGTGAAGCGTGTACCTCGCACTGGTTGGTGAGGTTGGCAGAGGTCGTGAAGTGTGTACCTCGCACTGGTTGGTGAGTTTGGCAGAGGTCGTGAAGTGTGTACCTCGCACTGATTGGTGAGTTTGGCAGAGGTCGTGAAGTGTGTACCTCGCACTGATTGGTGAGTTTGGCAGAGGTCGTGAAGTGTGTACCTCGCACTGATTGGTGAGTTTGGCAGAGGTTATGTCCAGCTGTTGGTACTGCTCCTTCAGTTTGGAGAACTCGGCCTCCAGGCGGGTCTGCTCCAGACGGGCCGTGTTCAGCTGAGTCTTCAGACTCTTATGATCCGCCTGCAGGAGCTCACTGTCCTTCAGGAGCTGTTGGTGTGTAGAGTTCAGCCTGCACACAGGACACACGCTCATGAGCATCACAAGAGAGAGAGAGAGAGGTTCCCTCATCGTGACACTCACGTCTGGTGCTCGGCGCTGAGTCTGTGGAACTGTGCAACTGTGTCCTGGTGGCTCTTGTTGTCGGAGATCATCTTCTCTCGGTCGGCTTTGAGTTCCTTCTCCAGCTGCTCCAGCTCAGTCTTCTGCTTCAACAGCTGATTATACCTGCACACACACACACACACACACACACACACACACACACACACACACACACACACACACACACACACACACACACACACAGAGATGCTTCACACAGTAGCACGATCATCTACATGGCAAACTATATCACAGTGTCTGATTGCCTTGAGACTTCCCTTTACCTCTGTACAGATAAGATGTTATAAAAATGATTGCAGTTCGATTGGAAACGTGTGGAAGCGACTACATTCAGTACTATGCTGTCAGACAAGTATTTGGCGAATCTCGGTTTGTAAAGAAAGACTACACGCCTGCGCACATATATATTCAAACGTGCATACCTCTAGACTAAACATGTAACATGCATGTGCACGCCATCAGCATTTACACAGATTGACGTTTTTTGAAGTTTACGTGAAGATGATAACATTTAAAAAAAGTATAACTTGCACCTTGGATCCTGTTGCAAAGTTTGCATTCTCGAGAATCAAACAATGAGCGGCCGGAACACATTAAAGGTTTTCTGTTTTCAGTTCAATATTTCAGCTTAGTTAATAATCTTTGGTCTGCTCTTTCTCTGCAAGCATGACAAAAAAAAGCTGATCAGAGTTTGCTTCCCCTTCTGCCGTTTAAAGAGGATCTTATTATAATATTCCCTTAATCTGCACGTTTACACACACCAGCGACATTGGCGACGCCAACAGAGCCCAGTTCTAACGCACTGGAGAAGATCCAGCTGAGCCTGAAACTGTTCTGTTGAGCACAGACGACACTGAACACTATTGAACAGAACATGTCACCGCTGTCTTATAAACACTGTCTCAGGAACTGTGGACACTTGTGGAAGAGTTCAACATGATGAGGAGATGATCAGTGGAACTCCACAACAACTACACAAAAAGTGAAGCTCTCCCTGAGTCTCTCCGTAAGGCGGAGCTAAAGCTGCTGTTACTCCGAATCAGTGAGATTGGCCTGTGGTGTTATTGCCGGAGTCTCTGAAGCTCCGCCTCTTCTGAACGGAGGCGGGCCTCTTCTGAACAGAGGCGGAGCTAAAGCTCATTTGCATTTAAAGGGACACCCACAAACATGTTCTGTTTTTGTTCACACCCAAAAAGGGATAAATATGACAAGCTATAATGAATGATCTGGTATTTTGAGCTGAGATTTCACACACACATTCTGGGACACCATAGATGTGAATGGGGTATGACATGTCACCTGTAAAGTGACTGCTCTGGTTGTGAGGTGATGTACCTGTTCTCCAGGCCGCGGTGCTGCCCCTCCAGACTCTTATAGCCACTCTTCAGCTCTCCGTGTCTGCCGATCAGATCCTCGTACTCGGACGCCTGTCTCCGTGCAGGGCGGACAGCTTCTCGTGGTCGTGCAGCAGCAGATCGTACACTGAGCGCAGGTCTTCTTTCTCTCCGTATGGCCACATCTCTCTCGCTCTCTGTGCTGGACTGCTGCGTCTGCAGCTGGGCATTCTGGGACATGAGAGCGGCGCTCTGAGAATTGAGTGTTGAGTTCTCCACCTGTGAACACATCACTTTCATTCACTTCAGCTCATGTCAAACGTCGTTTAGCTTGAGCACACCACAGACGTCAGCAGGGTTCCTGAAGACTCACATCAGTCGTCACGTTTACATTACAGATTCGCGCAAATCTTCTGCAATATTTAAAAAAAAAAAAAAAACTACTGCAAAATGAGGGCGTTTCTATTAACCGATGTTATGCGACTAAAACATACATTTTTCCTCTAATAAGTAATTCCAAAAATCATGGTGATGGCCGCCGCACTAGCCATTATTAGAAGGAAGGAGGAGATGTACAGTAGGCTTGATGTCAAGCATTAATGTAAAGGAAAGACCCTTATACTTGGAGCGGCACGTATGAGGGGCTTCTGGGGGTATATAGAAGTTTTTTTATCGAAATTGTCGTGTTCCCATTGAGCGTATTTCCAATTCGCAATTTCAATTTGCGCAATGTTCATGAGATCGTTGTGTGCTACTCTCCTGAAGAGCTAAATACAATCAAACTCTGGTTACGTCCACAGGAGGAAGCTCCATCACACGCTGATGCTGGATCGCTCAGAAACCCAGAGTGAGTGGGTGACGGCTCTGACCTGTAGTTTGGCGTTCTGCGTCTGCAGCGTGGTGTTGTTCTCCTGCAGAGACGCGGTCTGCCTCTGTAGCGCGAGGATCTGAGCCTGGAGGTTAGTGCTCTGAGACTCCAGCTGCTTCACCTGCGTGCGCAGAGCCTGCTTCTCCGCCTGAAGAGTGGCGTTCTGCACAAACAACAGCAGCGACTGCTTTGGTAACGTAAAGGCATTCTGACTGGGGCTGGGACAATACATCGATGCATCGCGAGTCGAGGAATGATTCTGGATTGGTTTAAATATTCCCTCTCGAATGGACTGAGTTGTGCAGATGGAGCCGTGTACTCTAAACAGCTGTGCCTCACACACACCACTGGAAACTTCTAAAAAGAATCTTTCAGAAAGTTGAAGCGAATAGCAAGGGTGTTAGCAGTGGGCTGTTTACAGTAATCTCTGGTCGTAGAAGCATCCTGCGGTGCGAGTGCCGTGTTCAGACTCGGCCTCAGCGCACCGTCTGCTGTTAAACACACAGCTCAGAATCAGGCGCGATGCATCGATATATTGCCCCAGCGCTAACTTTGCGAGAGCTGAGGACACATACGTTTCTCTCCACCTCGATGAGCCGGTCCTCGAGCTTCAGCAGCTCTCGTGTGGCCTCCTGACTCTCCTTCTCCCACTTCCTGACGCTGTGCTCCTCTCGCCCTCGAGCCGCGCGAGCTCTGGGCCACACACTCCTCCTCCTGACGCTGCCGCAGCGCCTCGTGAGTTCTTCTTCACCTGAACACACACAACCTACAGTCACGGTCTACTGCAAACACACACACACACACACCTAGCGTATGCAACGGACCAGTTCGGAGCTCCTGGCGCAGCTGCTGGTTGAGGTTGGAGGACTCCTGCAGTCGCGCTTCGAGAGCCGAGATTTCTTCACCTTAATCTCCAGAGACGACCTCAAGGTGGGACTCCAGTTTACACTCCAGAAGCTTAAACCTGACAAACATGAAATAAGATGAACATTCATGACTCCAGCATTCATGTACACACATGCTACAAGCTATTTCTGGCCCTCCTCAAATCAATCAATCAACTTCTATTTAGAGCATAATAAAAGCAGCAGTAGTTGGCCAACAGGATAAATATCTAAAAACAAGACAGCAAAACAAATGATAAAGGGAGTTTACTTCAAAATCAGAAAATTCAACATTAAACTCAAGGACAGATGTTAGCCAGTGATAAGAGCTAGTTTCAACACTGTCTCAGAAGCGCTGGTCCACATGACCCACGGCCTCAGACGGACACCATGCACTGAATGATCATCACACAGGCCAGATTAATCCACACTGGGTTAGAGTTTTTCACTGCAGATTCGAATTGGTTGTTCAGCCCAGTACCCACAGTAGGGGTTCAGAGGTCAGTTCAGCTCCACCCATGGGTCGCGTCAGCCGAATCTTCCATCATTGACGGATTTGTTTTTAGAAGTGACGGAAAAATCTAAAATCGGTCCGTCATTTTGAGTGATGTGTTGATGTAAAGTGTAATTCTCACCCCTGTCCACTTGGTGGCGAGTGGACTATAAGGTTAATGTTCAACAAATGGCTTTTCAGAGTTACGTGACTGTTTAAAAGCTTTTTATTGACGTCCATCTGCGGTTGAAACATGGGTTGAGCGATTACACGAGAGACATATGGATTTTGGTAAGTATCTTTCAACATATTTTTATAATGTTCATTCATGTTTATTTCGTTCTGTAACGTAGTAAAGAGTGCATTCCATTTGCACTTGGCTCTAACTCAGGCGTCTCTCACGCCACATTAAAGAGCCACGAAACAGTATTTATTGTTAGAATATGAAAGATTTTGCGTCAACTTCAACTTTCTCTTCATAAACATATAAATGCATACATCTCGCCTATATGTTTACTCTTATAAGTTTGTGAATAAAAATGTTAACAAAAACAGAGCCAGAGTTAAAATGACGGGTAATAGTAGATTATGACGTCCTTGTCTGGCAAAATGACAGATGATGTGGACGTCTAAAGCCCGGAACACACCAAGCCGACGCTGACGAACTAGCGCTGATGAAAGCCAACTGTGTTGTCGCCTCTCGTCCACTCTTGTCGAGGTAAAAAGCTGCACTTGAACACAACGAGAGAACTACAGGCGACTGTCAGCTAGAATGTGCGTTCTGCGCCTGCGTGTAATGAGACAGCTGTCTATTTCTGCAGATATATTAGTCTATATTCCTCATTCAAAAAGGAAAACCGACGCTGCCGGCTGCAGATACACACACTGTAAACAAACCGACGCTCGATTCAACATGTTCGAATCGCGCGAAACAAACCCGACGAGGACTATTTTCAGCCGACGGCACAGAACCGTGCGTATCACACCGAGGAAATTTAGTTGGCCAACGCAAAAAATCTGCCAGACGGCCGAACGTCGGCTTGGTGTGTTCCGGGCTTAAGACCACCTCTGCTCCAACCCTGATCACACACACTTGACCAGCTAATCACAGCTTCAGGATCACCTGTGAGTTAAAGGCAGGCGGGAGCTGACAGTTCCTGAACGATGAATTACCTGTCATCGGAGCTCTCCTCATCTCCCAGGAGACCCTCTTATCCAGGCCGATCTTCTCCAACTCATGGGTCAGCTTCTCCAGGTCATTGTTGGTCTGCTGAGTCTTTAGCTTTTCATTGACCAGGTCCTACAGCAGGAAACATCACAACAAGGGTCATGCAGGAAACCCCGCGATCAGGCCTGGGCCGTATCTAAAGCTGTCGCCTTGTCCAAACACACACACTTGGGCACCTGAGAGTGTGTGTGACAGGGAGTCAGTGCCCTCAGTGCACTCTAAACCCATACTATCTGAGAGACATCCCATTATGCATTATGTTCAGGAACTCCTTGAAGGAAACCCTTTGACTGTAATTTAAATTAATTAGATGCATTAAGACACACACTTGAGTAATCTAAAGTTCTACACACACTCGCAGTCTTTACGCCAACACTGGGGCCAAACCGAGGACACAGGTGGTCATTCTGGACGATGCTCACCTCTCTCAGAGTCACCAGAGTCTTCTTGTCAATGGTGGCTTGCTTGACCAGTTCCTTGTTGTCCTTCTCCAGGTCTTTGGCGCGGCTGCACGTGTCTTTGAGAGCGTGGACCTCCTTGCCGAGCGCGCGGTTCTCCTTCTCCAGGTGAGCGATGCGCAGGTTGTCCTCGTCCAGCTTAGAGTCCTTGATCTCGGCCTGTTGTCGGAGCCGCTTGTTCTCCTTCTCCAGCTGCTTCCTGTCCTTCTCCAGCTGCGTGTTCTCGGCCTCCAGAGAGGCGTTCTCCTGCGCCAGCTGCTCCAGGCTCTTGCTGGAGATCTTCATCTGCTCCAGGCTCTTCTGCAGACTGTGGTTCTCCAGCTCCAGCTCCCGCACCTCTCCCTCCAGCTGCTGGATCTTGCGGCCGCCGCTCTCCAGGCCCTTCTGGAGCCGCTGGTTCTCTCGCGTCCAGGCTCTGGTTGCTGGCCTCCAGACGCTCGTTCTTCTTGGACGAGGCCTTCATCAGCTCCAGGCTCTTCCTGAGGTGCGTCCGCTCGTCCTCCAGCTCCCGGTTCTCCAGCTCCAGCTGTGTGGCTTTGGCTCCGCTGGACCGCAGGGACTCCACCATGCGCCGGAGCTCCAGGTTCTCCTGGTCCAGCTCTCGGTTCTCCTTCTCCAGCCCCTCCAGCTGGTAGGACAGGTTCCTCAGTGCGTCGGCCGCTTTCTTCAGTCTCCGGCTCTCGGCCTCCAGCTCCGAGTTCTCCTTCTCCAGCACCTCCACCTTCTCGCAGGTGATGGCCTGGGCCGAGAGACGCTTCTGCAGGCCCTCCTTCTCGCGCTCCAGCCGCCGCACCTCCAGCTCCAGCTCTTCGGCTCGCTCGCCGGCGCCTCTGAGCTGCTCCAGGTCCTTGCGAAGCTGCTTGCGCTTCGAACTCCATCTTGTTGAGTTTGCTGCTGGTCTCTTTGATGGACTCGTGCAGCACACGGTTCTCCTTCTCGATGTCTTTGACGCGGGCCTCGGCGCCGACCTGAGAGCGCTGCCGGAGAGAGGAGACGGTCTGGGTCAGGTGTGCGTTCTCCTGCTCCAGGCCCTTGACCTGCGTCACCACACACACACACACACACAGAGAGAGTCAAGGGAGAATTGCGTCCAGCAGCAAACACAGGACAGTTGAAGAACATTCTCAGGAAATTTAATCATATCATCTTCTAGTTATTCAAGTTGATTAGTCAAAATGTATTTGAATAACGGAAACACTTTACAACAAGGTTCATTAGTAAACATTAGTTCATTTATTAACTAACAATTTACAAAACATTTGTTACAACGTTTGTGTAAATAAAAATACAGCTGTTCACTGTTAATGTGCATTAACTAATGTCAACCAACACAACCTTGATTTTAATAACATATTAGTAAATGTTGAAATTAATATCAACTAAGATTAATAAATGCTGAAGATAAATTGTTCATTCTTAGTTCACGTTAACTAGTGAACCTTATTGTTCAGTGTTACCCGAGTAGCTCTCAAATGAACTTGATGAAGAGCATGTGGAATGGATGAGGCACACTTCGAGTGTGTGACCTGGAGTGTGTGAGGACAACCATGACCTGAGGATACAGACCCGCTTCTGCACAGCGACACCAACGGGTCACGAGTTAGTAAAGTAATTATATTTTTGCAGACTACTCTTACCATCCCTCATGCTTACAAAAATAAAGTAATACACATTTAGAGAAATGTTCATTAATGTGCATTGTCCCTGTAAATATGAAAAAATATTAATCAAATTAGGTAAAAGTAAAGTAGCATAAAAAAGAACAGATAATACTAATATCATGTCCTGTGTTAGACCCGACTGGGAGGGGTCACAGGGTCATGTTGTTGTCCAACTGCTGGTCTTGTCTTTCTATTGCTCTCCTCTAAATAATTAATGTAAATGCATGGCTTAATGTTCCAATGCACTAATGCCTGAAACTCTGGAGTAGTTTCAAATGTACAAATCTTATGTAAAGTTTCTGATGTGTAATCTGTCAACATGAACCAACAGATCCTCTACTGGTAATCTCTCAGCCAATGAGCTTCAAGCTCCCTATTCCGCTAACATTTAAACAGTCTGGCTCCAGTGTTGCTGTAAGCGGTTCACTAATCTCTCCCAGATTACAGACACATCAGGTCTGCTTTAGGGGAAGCTTTAGACCAACGGCTCGGGCACACATGGGTCAAACCAGCACAGACACACACAGACAGACTCCGAGACCCAGGTGCAGGACGATGGATACTTGCGCTACAGCTCCCGCTAGACAGAGTTCAGTCACTGCGGTTCAGCATCGGAGTCCTGTGGGGTTCACTGCAGTGCTGTGTGTTTGTGCAGGGGCTTCTGGGTGTTGCTCACATCTGTGTGTCTCAGCAAGACCAAATACATCAGCTTATGACCATTACCTTGCTAAACGTTTATTCCGTCATGAGCTATAATTACAGCCAGTGGAGTCTGACGTGTCAAACTCATATGATTATAAGTTTTATAAACGCTCTCCCACTGACATTTGTGACCCCGGACCACAAAACCAGGGCTCCAGACTGAACTTTTTTCACCTCCGTCCTGAAAAACTATTTGGACCATCCTAAAGTGAATGTCAACCGTCCCAAAATAAAACTGTTGTTTCTTATTATCATCATATAGTTGTTAGTCGCATAATAAAAACAACATTAAAGTGTTTATGATATATATTATTATATTTATTTAGCTTCATTCAAAGTAGTTATCTGTAAATAGATAAAACACAGATTTAATAAAAATGAATCTATAACATATATTAGGCTAACCTGTTAATATGAATGATTTTAAAATTTAAATATGCAATACAGATACAGATTTAACTACTGTGACTTAAATATCTTAAAATTAAATAAAACCACTTTTCCTGGAGTAGAACAGTCTTCATTTCAATGAACTGATATTTGCATTTTTTAACTACTTGCATACATCATTATTTCTTTCAAGCAGCAGACATATTTATTTGTATGAATTAAATATAACGAATCCTTATCAAAGCTATTAACGAGCAGTGAATGCTTTTCTCTTTTCTTTTGTTGTTTGAATATTAAGGACACAGACAGCATTACTGTCACTTTAAGACATTCGTATCATGTCCAATGACATGCGGATCAAATGCACTGATGCACATCCAATACACTCACAACTGTTTAAAGACAAAACCAGCATAGTTTACAGCAAGAATGCTCTCCACAAACGGACATTTAGACAATGTTGTGAGCATTATTTTGTCCATTCAGACACGAAAGAGAGCTCAAGTTCAGTCCTCGTGTGGGACGCGCGCTACAGTTGTCTATGGCTGCAAGCTTCGGTTCATGTGTATGCGTCACAGTAAAACCGCACCTGAATATAGCTTTTTTCGTCGCGCCACTCTTAACCAGACTTTTAAGTGAGCTTTACTCATTCTCCCAAGACGTTTACATTTTTTACGTTTCATGAGTCATGCAGTGCATGCCAACTCTGGGGCGTGCCGCGGGGTAGACCGCACGTTACAGTAGGCTACAAATGTGTCCACTCTACCACAAACGCAGGTACATCAGTTCTGACTGGATCTCTACACAAATCGTCACTATCTAACATTTCTGTCTAGTTTTTATTCATTGAATATCCGTTGTTCAACCAGCGCAACACATTTGCAATGTCATGAAGCCATTTGATACATACCGCGGTTCGAGTTTCCTCTGAGTAGCCAGCCAGTGATAGTAAGTTTATAACTAAGTATGTAACTATACTTAATCAGTCAAAATGGTGCATGTTTTGAAATTGAGATGAATCTACAATAAATAGGCTTTCTATTGATGTATGGATTGTTAGGTACAAAAAGCGTAACATTGAGAAAAGCCCGTACAGTTGTGCATTAATGCTGGCGATCGTGCTGCATCCACTCACAAAAATAAATGTTTCATCTATTTACGGTAAGAAATGTACAAAATATCTTCATGGAACATGAACTTTCCTAAATATCCGTATTATTTTTGGCATAAAGAAAAAGCGTTCATGATGACCCATAGAGTGTATTGTAGACTATTGCCACAGACACACCCGTGTCGAACTCCAGACTGGTTTTGGTTTGTACTGTAGAAATCAAAGATTTTGTCTGGAAGACATGAAAAGCTGAGAATAAAATGAGTTGCGCATGACACGGCAGTGTAACGTGTGTTGTGACGGCAGTGAGTGAAGTTTACCTGTCTGTCAGAGTTCTCCTGGAGCGTCTCCAGTGTTTTCTCCAGCTGAGCTTTCTCCTTCAGCAGATCTGAGCTCAGACTCTCAGCACTGCTCAAACTCTCTCTGTCTGCGGCCAGCTCCGTCTGCAGCTGCTCCAGCTGCGCACACACACACACACACACACACACTGAGCACTCTCGTGACATATGGACACACACTCGCTCATAATGAGCAATCAAACTAATCCTCTGAAAGCAGCTTAACTAAACCCACATCAGACTCAAACTGGGATTATTCCCTGATGGATATGATCGGGGCGCTTGCTGTCCGTCACACTTAACCCATTCTGTTCAAACTTCTCTCCTTTCTTTGTGTGAGAAACAGAATCTACTGAGTTTTAAAAAAGTCCACAGCACGACGGCACAGGGGAACAATATCCTGGCAATCACTTCCTGCCAGCTGATGAAGATAAACACATTGACAGCCAATCAGAACCCATCCTGCTTTGAAGAGCGCGAGCGTTTAAAACAGTAGACGACAATAATAAACCGAATGATACTGTCTGCTGTTGTGGACACTAAAATAGTCATCGCTACAGTTATTATGATTTATTTATCCTTTCACCTTAGCCTGGATGCCAGCCCCAACTCCGCCCACAACATTTTTTTCAAGAGATGACGGGAACTCCCCATGCATGCTCTGTCCACTCCAGCTACCGCGTGGCCGAGCGTTCAGTGTCTGAGTGACGTGAATAAATGTTCTGAGTGACGGGGTTCTAATGAGTATTACTGAATTCATGCTACTTTTTTCCCCAACAAATTTTGTCATCTTTGGGTGATAATTCGAGGTTAGTTTCACTTTCGCTGCAAGTTAAAAGCTGCATGCTGACTGGGTGTTGCCGCTTTTATTTCTGCAGTGTGATTGGCTGTTAGATTAATCCATACAGCATAAAAATATCCAGAGCCTATCATCGTTATCAACATCACATTGTAAAGCGGTTCTATATGATATGGTTTATCGGCCCAGCCCTACTCACGGTGTGACCTCTGACCTGTTGGATGAGAGTGTGTTTGTGTTCTCCAGTCATAGGCGTGTGCTGCTGTGACCTCTGACCTGTTGGATGAGAGTGTGCTTTTCCTTCTCCAGGCGTAAGCGTGCGCTGCTCTCGCTCGCTGCCTTCAGCTCCTCCACGCTCTTCTGCAGCATCTGATTCTCCTTCTCCAGCTTCAGCAGCTGACTGGACGTCAGGTCGTTCACCTCGTGACCCAGAGACTTCTGCGGCACTGCCAACACACACATCTCTAAGAGTTACCACACACACACACATCTGAGAGAGTTACCACACACACACCTCAGAGTCAGCTCAGGTGTGTTTGTACCTTCAGTCGGCTCAGGTGTGTTTGTACCTTCAGTCAGCTCAGGTGTGTTTGTACCTTCAGTCAGCTCAGGTGTGTTTGTACCTTCAGTCAGCTCAGGTGTGTTTGTACCTTCAGTCGGCTCAGGTGTGTTTGTACCTTCAGTCGGCTCAGGTGTGTTTGTACCTTCAGTCGGCTCAGGTGTGTTTGTACCTTCAGTCGGCTCAGGTGTGTTTGTACCTTCAGTCGGCTCAGGTGTGTTTGTACCTTCAGTCGGCTCAGGTGTGTTTGTACCTTCAGTCGGCTCAGGTGTGTTTGTACCTTCAGTCGGCTCAGGTGTGTTTGTACCTTCAGTCGGCTCAGGTGTGTTTGTACCTTCAGTCAGCTCAGGTGTGTTTGTACCTTCAGTCGGCTCAGGTGTGTTTGTACCTTCAGTCAGCTCAGGTGTGTTTGTACCTTCAGTCGGCTCAGGTGTGTTTGTACCTTCAGTCGGCTCAGGTGTGTTTGTACCTTCAGTCGGCTCAGGTGTGTTTGTACCTTCAGTCAGCTCAGGTGTGTTTGTACCTTCAGTCGGCTCAGGTGTGTTTGTACCTTCAGTCAGCTCAGGTGTGTTTGTACCTTCAGTCGGCTCAGGTGTGTTTGTACCTTCAGTCGGCTCAGGTGTGTTTGTACCTTCAGTCGGCTCAGGTGTGTTTGTACCTTCAGTCGGCTCAGGTGTGTTTGTACCTTCAGTCGGCTCAGGTGTGTTTGTACCTTCAGTCGGCTCAGGTGTGTTTGTACCTTCAGTCGGCTCAGGTGTGTTTGTACCTTCAGTCGGCTCAGGTGTGTCTGTGCTCAGTACCTTCAGTCGGCTCAGGTGTGTTTGTACCTTCAGTCGGCTCAGGTGTGTTTTGTACCTTCAGTCGGCTCAGGTGTGTTTGTACCTTCAGTCGGCTCAGGTGTGTTTGTACCTTCAGTCGGCTCAGGTGTGTTTGTACCTTCAGTCGGCTCAGGTGTGTTTGTACCTTCAGTCGGCTCTAGGTGTGTTTGCTACCTTCAGTCGGCTCAGGTGTGTTTGTACCTTCAGTCGGCTCAGGTGTGTTTGTACCTTCAGTCGGCTCAGGTGTGTTTGCTACCTTCAGTCGGCTCAGGTGTGTTTGTACCTTCAGTCGGCTCAGGTGTGTTTGTACCTTCAGTCGGCTCAGGTGTGTTTGTACCTTCAGTCGGCTCAGGTGTGTTTGTACCTTCAGTCGGCTCAGGTGTGTTTGTACCTTCAGTCGGCTCAGGTGTGTTTGTACCTTCAGTCGGCTCAGGTGTGTTTGTACTACCTTCAGTCGGCTCAGGTGTGTTTGTTACCTTCAGTCGGCTCAGGTGTGTTTGTACCTTCAGTCGGCTCAGGTGTGTTTGTACCTTCAGTCGGCTCAGGTGTGTTTGTACCTTCAGTCGGCTCAGGTGTGTTTGTATACCTTCAGTCAGCTCAGGTGTGTTTGTACCTTCAGTCGGCTCAGGTGTGTTTGTACCTTCAGTCGGCTCAGGTGTGTTTGTACCTTCAGTCAGCTCAGGTGTGTTTGTACCTTCAGTCGGCTCAGGTGTGTTTGTACCTTCAGTCGGCTCAGGTGTGTTTGTACCTTCAGTCGGCTCAGGTGTGTTTGTACCTTCAGTCGGCTCAGGTGTGTTTGTACCTTCAGTCGGCTCAGGTGTGTTTGTACCTTCAGTCGGCTCAGGTGTGTTTGTACCTTCAGTCAGCTCAGGTGTGTTTGTACCTTCAGTCGGCTCAGGTGTGTTTGTGACCTTCAGTCGGCTCAGGTGTGTTTGTACCTTCAGTCAGCTCAGGTGTGTTCTGTACCTTCAGTCGGCTCAGGTGTGTTTGTACCTTCAGTCGGCTCAGGTGTGTTTTGTACCTTCAGTCAGCTCAGGTGTGTTTGTACCTTCAGTCAGCTCAGGTGTGTTTGTACCTTCAGTCGGCTCAGGTGTGTTTGTACCTTCAGTCAGCTCAGGTGTGTTTGTACCTTCAGTCGGCTCAGGTGTGTTTGTACCTTCAGTCAGCTCAGGTGTGTTTGTA
Source organism: Hybognathus amarus (assembly GCA_030378365.1). Lineage (NCBI taxonomy): Eukaryota > Metazoa > Chordata > Actinopteri > Cypriniformes > Leuciscidae > Hybognathus > Hybognathus amarus. The sequence continues at coordinate 186,750 of JAQIUQ010001539.1, forward strand.
CCTTCAGTCAGCTCAGGTGTGTTTGTACCTTCAGTCGGCTCAGGTGTGTTTGTACCTTCAGTCAGCTCAGGTGTGTTTGTACCTTCAGTCGGCTCAGGTGTGTTTGTACCTTCAGTCAGCTCAGGTGTGTTTGTACCTTCAGTCGGCTCAGGTGTGTTTGTACCTTCAGTCGGCTCAGGTGTGTTTGTACCTTCAGTCGGCTCAGGTGTGTTTGTACCTTCAGTCGGCTCAGGTGTGTTTGTACCTTCAGTCGGCTCAGGTGTGTTTGTACCTTCAGTCGGCTCAGGTGTGTTTGTACTACCTTCAGTCGGCTCAGGTGTGTTTGTACTACCTTCAGTTCGGCTCAGGTGTGTTTGTACCTTCAGTCGGCTCAGGTGTGTTTGTACTACCTTCAGTCGGCTCAGGTGTGTTTGTACCTTCAGTCGGCTCTAGGTGTGTTTGTACCTTCAGTCAGTCTCAGGTGTGTTTGTACCTTCAGTCAGCTCAGGTGTGTTTGTACTACCTTCAGTCGGCTCAGGTGTGTTTGTACCTTCAGTCAGCTCAGGTGTGTCTTGTACCTTCAGTCAGCTCAGGTGTGTTTGTACTACCTTCAGTCGGCTCAGGTGTGTTTGTACCTTCAGTCAGCTCAGGTGTGTTTGTACCTTCAGTCGGCTCAGGTGTGTTTGTACCTTCAGTCGGCTCAGGTGTGTTTGTACTACCTTCAGTCGGCTCAGGTGTGTTTGTACCTTCAGTCAGCTCAGGTGTGTTTGTACCTTCAGTCGGCTCAGGTGTGTTTGTACCTTCAGTCGGCTCAGGTGTGTTTGTACCTTCAGTCGGCTCAGGTGTGTTTGTACCTTCAGTCGGCTCAGGTGTGTTTGTACCTTCAGTCGGCTCAGGTGTGTTTGTACCTTCAGTCGGCTCAGGTGTGTTTGTACCTTCAGTCAGCTCAGGTGTGTTTGTACCTTCAGTCGGCTCAGGTGTGTTTGTACCTTCAGTCGGCTCAGGTGTGTTTGTACCTTCAGTCGGCTCAGGTGTGTTTGTACCTTCAGTCGGCTCAGGTGTGTTTGTACCTTCAGTCGGCTCAGGTGTGTTTTGTACCTTCAGTCGGCTCAGGTGTGTTTGTACCTTCAGTCGGCTCAGGTGTGTTTGTACCTTCAGTCGGCTCAGGTGTGTTTGTACCTTCAGTCGGCTCAGGTGTGTTTGTACCTTCAGTCGGCTCAGGTGTGTTTGTACCTTCAGTCAGCTCAGGTGTGTTTGTACCTTCAGTCAGCTCAGGTGTGTTTGTACCTTCAGTCAGCTCAGGTGTGTTTGTACCTTCAGTCAGCTCAGGTGTGTTTGTACCTTCAGTCGGCTCAGGTGTGTTTGTACCTTCAGTCGGCTCAGGTGTGTTTGTACCTTCAGTCGGCTCAGGTGTGTTTGTACCTTCAGTCGGCTCAGGTGTGTTTGTACCTTCAGTCGGCTCAGGTGTGTTTGTACCTTCAGTCGGCTCAGGTGTGTTTGTACCTTCAGTCAGCTCAGGTGTGTTTGTACCTTCAGTCGGCTCAGGTGTGTTTGTACCTTCAGTCGGCTCAGGTGTGTTTGTACCTTCAGTCGGCTCAGGTGTGTTTGTACCTTCAGTCGGCTCAGGTGTGTTTGTACCTTCAGTCGGCTCAGGTGTGTTTGTACCTTCAGTCGGCTCAGGTGTGTTTGTACCTTCAGTCGGCTCAGGTGTGTTTGTACCTTCAGTCGGCTCAGGTGTGTTTGTACCTTCAGTCAGCTCAGGTGTGTTTGTACCTTCAGTCGGCTCAGGTGTGTTTGTACCTTCAGTCGGCTCAGGTGTGTTTGTACCTTCAGTCGGCTCAGGTGTGTTTGTACCTTCAGTCGGCTCAGGTGTGTTTGTACCTTCAGTCGGCTCAGGTGTGTTTGTACCTTCAGTCGGCTCAGGTGTGTTTGTACCTTCAGTCGGCTCAGGTGTGTTTGTACCTTCAGTCGGCTCAGGTGTGTTTGTACCTTCAGTCGGCTCAGGTGTGTTTGTACCTTCAGTCGGCTCAGGTGTGTTTGTACCTTCAGTCGGCTCAGGTGTGTTTGTACCTTCAGTCGGCTCAGGTGTGTTTGTACCTTCAGTCGGCTCAGGTGTGTTTGTACCTTCAGTCGGCTCAGGTGTGTTTGTACCTTCAGTCGGCTCAGGTGTGTTTGTACCTTCAGTCGGCTCAGGTGTGTTTGTACCTTCAGTCGGCTCAGGTGTGTTTGTACCTTCAGTCGGCTCAGGTGTGTTTGTACCTTCAGTCGGCTCAGGTGTGTTCTGTACCTTCAGTCGGCTCAGGTGTGTTTGTACCTTCAGTCGGCTCAGGTGTGTTTGTACCTTCAGTCGGCTCAGGTGTGTTTGTACCTTCAGTCGGCTCAGGTGTGTTTGTACCTTCAGTCGGCTCAGGTGTGTTTGTACCTTCAGTCGGCTCAGGTGTGTTTGTACACCTTCAGTCGGCTCAGGTGTGTTTGTACCTTCAGTCGGCTCAGGTGTGTTTGTACCTTCAGTCGGCTCAGGTGTGTTTGTACCTTCAGTCGGCTCAGGTGTGTTTGTACCTTCAGTCGGCTCAGGTGTGTTTGGTACCTTCAGTCGGCTCAGGTGTGTTTGTACCTTCAGTCGGCTCAGGTGTGTTTGTACCTTCAGTCGGCTCAGGTGTGTTTGTACCTTCAGTCGGCTCAGGTGTGTTTGTACCTTCAGTCGGCTCAGGTGTGTTTGTACCTTCAGTCAGCTCAGGTGTGTTTGTACCTTCAGTCGGCTCAGGTGTGTTTGTACCTTCAGTCAGCTCAGGTGTGTTTGTACCTTCAGTCGGCTCAGGTGTGTTTGTACCTTCAGTCAGCTCAGGTGTGTTTGTACCTTCAGTCGGCTCAGGTGTGTTTGTACCTTCAGTCAGCTCAGGTGTGTTTGTACCTTCAGTCGGCTCAGGTGTGTTTGTTACCTTCAGTCAGCTCAGGTGTGTTTGTACCTTCAGTCGGCTCAGGTGTGTTTGTACCTTCAGTCGGCTCAGGTGTGTTTGTACCTTCAGTCGGCTCAGGTGTGTTTGTACCTTCAGTCGGCTCAGGTGTGTTTGTACCTTCAGTCGGCTCAGGTGTGTTTGTACCTTCAGTCGGCTCAGGTGTGTTTGTACCTTCAGTCGGCTCAGGTGTGTTTGTACCTTCAGTCGGCTCAGGTGTGTTTGTACCTTCAGTCGGCTCAGGTGTGTTTGTACCTTCAGTCGGCTCAGGTGTGTTTGTACCTTCAGTCGGCTCAGGTGTGTTTGTACCTTCAGTCGGCTCAGGTGTGTTTGTACCTTCAGTCGGCTCAGGTGTGTTTGTACCTTCAGTCGGCTCAGGTGTGTTTGTACCTTCAGTCAGCTCAGGTGTGTTTGTACCTTCAGTCGGCTCAGGTGTGTTTGTACCTTCAGTCAGCTCAGGTGTGTTTGTACCTTCAGTCGGCTCAGGTGTGTTTGTACCTTCAGTCAGCTCAGGTGTGTTTGTACCTTCAGTCGGCTCAGGTGTGTTTGTACCTTCAGTCGGCTCAGGTGTGTTTGTACCTTCAGTCGGCTCAGGTGTGTTTGTACCTTCAGTCAGCTCAGGTGTGTTTGTACCTTCAGTCGGCTCAGGTGTGTTTGTACCTTCAGTCGGCTCAGGTGTGTTTGTACCTTCAGTCGGCTCAGGTGTGTTTGTACCTTCAGTCAGCTCAGGTGTGTTTGTACCTTCAGTCGGCTCAGGTGTGTTTGTACCTTCAGTCAGCTCAGGTGTGTTTGTACCTTCAGTCAGCTCAGGTGTGTTTGTACCTTCAGTCGGCTCAGGTGTGTTTGTACCTTCAGTCGGCTCAGGTGTGTTTGTACCTTCAGTCAGCTCAGGTGTGTTTGTACCTTCAGTCGGCTCAGGTGTGTTTGTACCTTCAGTCGGCTCAGGTGTGTTTGTACCTTCAGTCGGCTCAGGTGTGTTTGTACCTTCAGTCAGCTCAGGTGTGTTTGTACCTTCAGTCGGCTCAGGTGTGTTTGTACCTTCAGTCGGCTCAGGTGTGTTTGTACCTTCAGTCGGCTCAGGTGTGTTTGTACCTTCAGTCAGCTCAGGTGTGTTTGTACCTTCAGTCGGCTCAGGTGTGTTTGTACCTTCAGTCAGCTCAGGTGTGTTTGTACCTTCAGTCGGCTCAGGTGTGTTTGTACCTTCAGTCGGCTCAGGTGTGTTTGTACCTTCAGTCAGCTCAGGTGTGTTTGTACCTTCAGTCGGCTCAGGTGTGTTTGTACCTTCAGTCGGCTCAGGTGTGTTTGTACCTTCAGTCGGCTCAGGTGTGTTTGTACCTTCAGTCGGCTCAGGTGTGTTTGTACCTTCAGTCGGCTCAGGTGTGTTTGTACCTTCAGTCGGCTCAGGTGTGTTTGTACCTTCAGTCAGCTCAGGTGTGTTTGTACCTTCAGTCAGCTCAGGTGTGTTTGTACCTTCAGTCGGCTCAGGTGTGTTTGTACCTTCAGTCGGCTCAGGTGTGTTTGGTACCTTCAGTCAGCTCAGGTGTGTTTGTACCTTCAGTCGGCTCAGGTGTGTTTGTACCTTCAGTCGGCTCAGGTGTGTTTGTACCTTCAGTCGGCTCAGGTGTGTTTGTACCTTCAGTCGGCTCAGGTGTGTTTGTACCTTCAGTCGGCTCAGGTGTGTTTGTACCTTCAGTCGGCTCAGGTGTGTTTGTACCTTCAGTCGGCTCAGGTGTGTTTGTACCTTCAGTCGGCTCAGGTGTGTTCTGTACCTTCAGTCGGCTCAGGTGTGTTTGTGACCTTCAGTCGGCTCAGGTGTGTTTGTACCTTCAGTCAGCTCAGGTGTGTTTGTACCTTCAGTCGGCTCAGGTGTGTTTGTACCTTCAGTCGGCTCAGGTGTGTTTGTACCTTCAGTCGGCTCAGGTGTGTTTGTACCTTCAGTCGGCTCAGGTGTGTTTGTACCTTCAGTCGGCTCAGGTGTGTTTGTACCTTCAGTCGGCTCAGGTGTGTTTGTACCTTCAGTCGGCTCAGGTGTGTTTGTACCTTCAGTCGGCTCAGGTGTGTTTGTACCTTCAGTCGGCTCAGGTGTGTTTGTACCTTCAGTCGGCTCAGGTGTGTTTGTACCTTCAGTCGGCTCAGGTGTGTTTGTACCTTCAGTCGGCTCAGGTGTGTTTGTACCTTCAGTCGGCTCAGGTGTGTTTGTACCTTCAGTCAGCTCAGGTGTGTTTGTACCTTCAGTCAGCTCAGGTGTGTTTGTACCTTCAGTCGGCTCAGGTGTGTTTGTACCTTCAGTCGGCTCAGGTGTGTTTGTACCTTCAGTCGGCTCAGGTGTGTTTGTACCTTCAGTCGGCTCAGGTGTGTTTGTACCTTCAGTCGGCTCAGGTGTGTTTGTACCTTCAGTCGGCTCAGGTGTGTTTGTACCTTCAGTCGGCTCAGGTGTGTTTGTACCTTCAGTCGGCTCAGGTGTGTTTGTACCTTCAGTCGGCTCAGGTGTGTTTGTACCTTCAGTCGGTCAGGTGTGTTTGCCTTCAGTCGGCTCAGGTGTGTTTGTACCTTCAGTCGGCTCAGGTGTGTTTGTACCTTCAGTCGGCTCAGGTGTGTTTGTACCTTCAGTCGGCTCAGGTGTGTTTGTACCTTCAGTCGGCTCAGGTGTGTTTGTACCTTCAGTCGGCTCAGGTGTGTTTGTACCTTCAGTCAGCTCAGGTGTGTTTGTACCTTCAGTCGGCTCAGGTGTGTTTTACCTTCAGTCCGTCAGTCGGCTCAGGTGTGTTTGTTACCTTCAGTCAGCTCAGGTGTGTTCTGTACCTTCAGTCGGCTCAGGTGTGTTTGTACCTTCAGTCGGCTCAGGTGTGTTTGTACCTTCAGTCGGCTCAGGTGTGTTTGTACCTTCAGTCGGCTCAGGTGTGTTTGTACCTTCAGTCGGCTCAGGTGTGTTTTGTACCTTCAGTCGGCTCAGGTGTGTTTGTACCTTCAGTCGGCTCAGGTGTGTTTGTACCTTCAGTCGGCTCAGGTGTGTTTGTACCTTCAGTCAGCTCAGGTGTGTTTGTACCTTCAGTCTGGCCTCAGGTGTGTTTGTACCTTCAGTCGGCTCAGGTGTGTTTGTACCTTCAGTCGGCTCAGGTGTGTTTGTACCTTCAGTCGGCTCAGGTGTGTTTGTACCTTCAGTCGGCTCAGGTGTGTTTGTACCTTCAGTCAGCTCAGGTGTGTTTGTACCTTCAGTCAGCTCAGGTGTGTTTGTACCTTCAGTCAGCTCAGGTGTGTTTGTACCTTCAGTCAGGCTCAGGTGTGTTTGTACCTTCAGTCAGCTCAGGTGTGGTCTTGGAGAGCTGCTCCAGTTCCCAGCCCAGGTGCAGAGACTCGTCCATGCTCTGTTTCTGAGCCATCTCTAGCGTCAGGTTCTCCTCCATCAGCTCCTCCATGCGCTTCCGGTCCATGTCCCGCTCCTGCAACACAACACCATCATACATCAGGACTAGCATACTGCACATCTTCAGTTTTAAAACAGATCATTATATTTATGCAAAGTTGATAGACTGTCCTGTCATTTATTTATTTATTTTTTGTTAAAATAATCTTTACATGCTTTATTTGTAAACTGTATATTCACCAGATAAAATGTTTTATTTCAAAAGAACACATTTTTTATTTTGCACTTTTATTCAGACCAAAATATAAGTTGTTTTGTTTAGTTAGCAAGGAGGGAGTGTAAAAAAAATACAGTATTGAAAAAAAGTGTTACAGTTTATTCATTTCAAACTTCCAAATAATCATATCAGTATTAAAAAAAAAACAATAAAATAATCGACTCTCTGACTCTACAGTGCTGTTTAAATATACGTTCTATCGATATGCTCTTCTCACCATCTCCATGTCGTGGATCTTGTTTTTAAGCTGCAGATTTTCCTTCTCCCAGCTCATGATGTTTATCAGATCGAGCTCTGAATGACTCCAGCTGATCCTCCAGCATGCTTTTGGTCTCCAGCAGAACCTGATTGTCCTCCTTCAACTCCTGCATGAACACATACAAACATAACAGCCATCAAAATCAGCCATCACCCTCGTGACACACAATCAATAACCGCCACATCATTCCCAACATTCCCTTGGGAACACACACAATCAATAACCACCACAGCATTCCCATCATTCCCTCATGAACACACAATCATTAACCGCAACAGCATTCCCATCATTCCCTTGTGAACACACACAATCATTAACAGACACAGTTTTCCCAACATTCCCTTGTGAACAGACCCAATCAATAACTGCCACATCATTCCCAACATTCCCTTGGGAACACACACAATCAATAACCACCACAGCATTCCCATCATTCCCTCATGAACACACAATCATTAACCGGAACAGCATTCCCATCATTCCCTTGTGAACACACACAATCATTAACAGACACAGTTTTCCCAACATTCCCTTGTGAACAGACCCAATCAATAACCGCCACATCATTCCCAACATTCCCTTGGGAACACACACAATCAATAACCACCACAGCATTCCCATCATTCCCTCGTGAACACACAATCATTAACCGCAACAGCATTCCCATCATTCCCTCGTGAACACACACAATCATTAACAGACACAGTTTTCCCAACATTCCCTTGTGAACAGACCCAATCAATAACCACCACAGCATTCCCAACATTCCCTTTAGAACACACAAAATCGTTAACCACCACAGCATTCCCAACATTCCCTCGTGAACACACACAATCATTATCCGCCATAGTGTTCCCAACATTCCCTCGTGAACACACACAATCATTAACCGCCACAGCATTCGCAACATTCCCTTGGGAACACACACAATCATTAACCGCCACAGCATTCCCAACATTCCCTCGTGAACACACAATCATTAACAGCCACTAATTTTAAACCTAAATACTTTAGAAATGAAAAGTACGTCACCTTGTTTTATTTTTATTTTATTTGGTAAATTATTCATTTGGTAAACTATTTTTATAGCAAAATATAGTAAACAAAAAAGACTCATCAACTTTTAGATGAACTTTCCACAACAGATTGATATTAAATACAACTCATAGCTTTTCAAATAATTTGTCAATCTTCTATGCAATTCAAAATTAATTTTTCAATCTCATGCATTGCTTTACTTCAATCAGTTTATAATTATAATATATATAATATAATTATGATATATTTTTACCACATGTGCTTATTATACTGCGTTTTAAGGGGCTTGTTTTGCTCTTTTTGTTATATCTGAAGTGACTAGAAGGAGAGCAGCAATATGAAAACCAAACCGCAGCTACTGTTAGTGTTGACTAAGTAGTTTAAATTATACACACATTATAACAGTGCGTCGTTATTAGACCATAGCCCGGTAAACACCGCGCGCTCCTCTCAGTGCATGTGCGCGCGCGTCTTTTGCATCAACAAAATGCGATCGATTAATTTGAGAGTCAAGTTGTAATCACGGATCGAATCAAAGGAAGATTTTATCAACTGGTTTGGTAGGCAATTGTTTGGAGTTAAATATATAACTCGCGCTGCATATTTAGTAATTTTGCCTCAGAAACAGGATTCGTTTTAATAAGCAGGATGTTCATTCATGCCGAATGCGATTTGCGGATGACTATATATTATTTAAGGTTATTTCTATTCGTAATGATATTGATATAGCCTATGAAATGTTGTTATCAAGTAACTTAATGCTTTCCCCCGAACGTGCACTCCTCTAAACTGTAGCCTGGGTGCTGCTCTGCTCTAGTTGACGGCTGCCTTTCCCCCCAACATATCATGTTAACAACAAACCTTTAGAAAATGGAATTCCTTTGTGGATCCTCTTGATCTGCTTTCTCCATGTTTCTTTGACAAATCTCAGCATCAGTCTCACGCGCGCTGCATGGGAGTTAACCACGCCCACTTATTTACATTTACGCGGTATACACGGAATAAAAAAATCTGTTACGGCTGACGTTTTCTACCGCGGTAACGATATATATCGTCATATCGCCCAGCCCTACGCCACAGCATTCCCATCATTCCCTTGTGAACACACACAATCATTAACAGACACAGTTTTCCCAACATTCCCTTGTGAACAGACCCAATCAATAACCGCCACAGCATTCCCAACATTCCCTTGGGACACACACAATCATTAACCGCCACAGCATTCCCAACATTCCCTTGGGAACACACACAATCAATAACCGCCACAGCATTCCCAACATTCCCTCGTGAACACACACAATCAATAACCACCACAGCATTCCCAACATTCCCTTGTGAACACACACAATCATTAACCGCCACAGCATTCCCAACATTCCCTTGTGAACACACACAATCATTAACCGCCACAGCATTCCCAACATTCCCTCGTGAACACACACAATCATTAACTGCCACAGCATTCCCAACATTCCCTCCTGAACACACACAATCATTAACCGCCACAGCATTCCCAACATTCCCTTGTGAACACACACAATCATTAACCGCCACAGCATTCCCAACATTCCCTTGGGAACACACACAATCATTAACCGCCACAGCATTCCCAACATTCCCTTGGGAACACACACATCAATAACCGCCACAGCATTCCCAACATTCCCTCGTGAACACACACAATCATTAACCGCCACAGCATTCCCAACATTCCCTTGTGAACACACACAATCATTAACCGCCACAGCATTCCCAACATTCCCTTGTGAACACACACAATCATTAACCGCCACAGCATTCCCAACATTCCCTTGGGAACACACACATCAATAACCGCCACAGCATTCCCAACATTCCCTCGTGAACACACACAATCATTAACCGCCACAGCGTTCCCAACATTCCCTCGTGAACACACACAATCATTAACCGCCACAGCATTCCCAACATTCCCTTGTGAACACACACAATCAATAACCGCCACAGCATTCCCAACATTCCCTCGTGAACACACACAATCAATAACCACCACAGCATTCCCAACATTACCTCGTGAACACACACAATCATTAACCGCCACAGCATTCCCAACATTCCCTTGGGAACACACAATCATTAACCGCCACAGCATTCCCAACATTCCCTTGGGAACACACAATCAATAACTGCGACAGCATTCCCAACATTCCCTCGTGAACACACACAATCATTAACCGCCACAGCATTCCCAACATTCCCTTGGGAACACACAATCATTAACCGCCACAGCATTCCCAACATTACCTTGTGAACACACACAATCATTAACCGCCACAGCATTCCCAACATTCCCTTGGGAACACACAATGAATAACCGCCACAGCATTCCCAACATTCCCTCGTGAACACACACAATCATTAACCGCCACAGCATTCCCAACATTCCCTCGTGAACACACACAATCATTAACCGCCACAGCATTCCCAACATTCCCTTGGGAACACACACATCATTAACCGCCACAGCATTCCCAACATTCCCTCGTGAACACACACAATCATTAACCGCCACAGCATTCCCAACATTCCCTCGTGAACACACACAATCATTAACCGCCACAGCATTCCCAACATTCCCTCGTGAACACACACAATCATTAACCGCCACAGCATTCCCAACATTCCCTCGTGAACACACACAATCAATAACCACCACAGCATTCCCAACATTCCCTCGTGAACACACACAATCATTAACCGCCACAGCATTCCCAACATTCCCTCGTGAACACACACAATCATTAACCACCACAGCATTCCCAACATTCCCTCATGAACACACACAATCATTAACCACCACAGCATTCCCAACATTCCCTCATGAACACACACAATTATTAACCGCCACAGCATTCCCAACATTCCCTCATGAACACACCCAATCAATAACCACCAGAGCATTCCCAACATTCCCTCGTGAACACACCCAATCAATAACCGCCACAGCATTCCCATCCCACCGAGTGTTTCCGTGATTACGAGAGAGAGACCGAATGTGTCCGAGATCGTGCGTGCGTGCGTTTGTCCGAGAGTCGCGCAAGAGAGAGACTGAGTGTGTCTGAGCATTAGTAATTTGGTACTAGACATTCTCTGATACTAATACATAATTAGGCGTAGGCTATTATATAAGATATAAATAAAAACAACAATTAAATTCTTACCACTGAATTAGCAAACTGTGATTTGAATCAGATAGACAGATGAAAACGCTTTCTTGTCTGTCCAAGTAGCCTACTACAAAGGGGAATATTTTTTCCACAATTTGCAGCACTGAATTGTTCAAACTTCACTCTAAATGACTCACTGAAACTTCACTATATGCTCGGAAAGGATGAGCGGAAAAATACTTACACCATAGGAGATGGTCAATCCATTGTAATTGATATTACTTTATATTGTATATTTTATATTCATTGTATTTATAATTAATATTAGGATAAACTAGAGATATTATCTTCTGATATAATAATTATTATTGCTATTATTACCTAGGTAAAATGATCATAAGTCCATTTGCTTGTTAAAAAGTTTCAAACATTTTGTTAAAGATTATAACATCTTTGACAAAAACAAAACACAACACAAGTTTGTGAGTTTGTGAGTGTGTGCGAGTGTGGTGTAGAGCAACAAGTTCTGACGTTCAAACAAATCCTGTTAAGTTTTCTGATTTGTATTTTTCTGTATTTTTTTTAATCAATTTATTGTTCTGACAGCTCAGGCCCCTTTAAACAAGAAAATATACATCTTTTGTGCACTTTATTTTTTAAAAAGCCTATATATTTGGCAGATGTAAAGCATACATGTGTATGTTTTTTGTTAGTCCATTTTTTTGCACTGGATTTATTTCACTGAATTTGCACCTTTTAGTTCTGTTTTTTAATAAAGGATTGGAAATTAATGTTTTTTATCCGATTCATCGATTAATCGACAAATTAATCGACAGATTAATCGATTATTAAAATAATCGATAGTTGCAGCCCTACACACAATCATTAACCGCCACAGCATTCCCAACATTCCCTTGGGAACACACAATCAATAACTGCGACAGCATTCCCAACATTCCCTCGTGAACACACACAATCATTAACCGCCACAGCATTACCAACATTCCCTCGTGAACACACACAATCATTAACCGCCACAGCATTACCAACATTCCCTTGTGAACACACACAATCATTAACCGCCACAGCATTCCCAACATTCCCTTGTGAACACACACAATCATTAACCGCCACAGCATTCCCAACATTACCTTGTGAACACACACAATCATTAACCGCCACAGCATTCCCAACATTCCCTTGTGAACACACACAATCAATAACCGCCACAGCATTCCCAACATTCCCTCGTGAACACACACAATCATTAACCGCCACAGCATTCCCAACATTCCCTCGTGAACACACACAATCATTAACCGCCACAGCATTCCCAACATTCCCTCGTGAACACACACAATCATTAACCGCCACAGCATTCCCAACATTCCCTCGTGAACACACACAATCATTAACCGCCACAGCATTCCCAACATTCCCTTGTGAACACACACAATCATTAACCGCCACAGCATTCCCAACATTCCCTCGTGAACACACACAATCATTAACCGCCACAGCGTTCCCAACATTCCCTCGTGAACACACACAATCAATAACCGCCACAGCGTTCCCAACATTCCCTCGTGAACACACACAATCAATAACCACCACAGCATTCCCAACATTACCTCGTGAACACACACAATCATTAACCGCCACAGCATTCCCAACATTCCCTTGGGAACACACAATCATTAACTGCCACAGCATTCCCAACATTCCCTTGTGAACACACACAATCATTAACCGCCACAGCATTCCCAACATTACCTTGTGAACACACACAATCATTAACCACCACAGCATTCCCAACATTCCCTCGTGAACACACAATCATTAACCGCCACAGCATTCCCAACATTACCTCGTGAACACACACAATCATTAACCGCCACAGCATTCCCAACATTCCCTTGGAACACACACAATCATTAACCGCCACATCATTCCCAACATTACCTTGTGAACACACACAATCATTAACCACCACAGCATTCCCAACATTCCCTTGGGAACACACACAATCATTAACCGCCACAGCATTCCCAACATTCCCTTGGGAACACACAATCATTAACCGCCACAGCATTCCCAACATTCCCTTGGGAACACACAATCATTAACCGCCACAGCGTTCCCAACATTCCCTCGTGAACACACACAATCATTAACCGCCACAGCATTCCCAACATTCCATTGGGAACACACAATCATTAACCGCCACAGCGTTCCCAATAGTGTTGTCAAAATATTCGGTACTTCGGTACCAAGTCGGTACTAAAAAAAATTTAAACGTCACGGTACCAAGTGCCGGTGGTACCGAATACCCGGTCAAACCCGGATCTGGATGCGCATGCATGCACGAAGGGCGTGAAGTTGCGTCCTCTTCATGAAAGCAGCGGCGCTGCTGATGTGGTTTCTGTGTATACTAAACAGCAAAACGACTATTTAAATATAAACCCTGCATGTTGCGCTTGTCTCTGTGAATGAACGGCGCTGACGCGCGCTTTCATTTAACGTTAACGTTACCTCACCACACACACACGCACGCACAGAAGCACGAGTGACGCTCGCGCTGTTTTCAGTCTCTGCTGCCTCACGATATGATGACATGATTCATGATCCATTCATCTCCGAGAGTTACTTCATGAGCATTTTACCGTTTAAATATGAACCCTGCATGTTCTGCTTGTCTCTATGTGAATTAACGACGCAGACGCGCAGTTTCATTTAACGTTACCTCTCTCTCTCACTCACACACACACACACAAACACTGAAGCAAGAGTGACGCTCGCGCTGTTTTCAGTCTCTGCTGCCTCACGATATGATGACATGATTCATGATTCCATCTCCGAGAGTCACTTCATAAGCATTTTACCGTTTCATTTGAGAAAAACTATCATCATATCCATAGGGTCGTATCATATCATATATCATACACACACAGAAAGTCAAAGGTCTCTACGGCAACCCGTCAAAATAAAAGTTTGGTTTAACTTAAAGAAATGGACAGAAATAATTATATTAGGCTACTGTACAATATATTTAACTACGTCTCCATTTATTAAAAATACTACTGTAGCCTAAATCCACTGAATGCTGTATTTTTCACTTGATTTTTATTATAAACAATATTTCTCAGTATCATCAATATTTTCGTTTAAACAACATGCTATAGCCTTCAAAGCTTTCATAAATGTACCATCATAAATAATAAAGTGATTGAATTTAATTTAATATATTTTTTTCAAGTAGTTAAATAAAATTAAAAAAAAAAACTAATTTTGTTGTGGTACCGAAATTGGTACCGAGAACCGTGACATTTTAATGGTATCGGTACCAGAGCTTACTGGAATTTTGGTACCGACATGCCCTAGTTCCCAACATTCCCTCGTGAACACACACAATCAATAACCACCACAGCATTCCCAACATTCCCTCGTGAACACACACAATCATTAACCGCCACAGCATTCCCAACATTCCCTCGTGAACACACACAATCAATAACCGCCACAGCATTCCCAACATTCCCTCGTGAACACACACCAATCATTAACCGCCACAGCATTCCCAACATTCCCTTGTGAACACACACAATCATTAACCGCCACAGCATTCCCAACATTCCCTCGTGAACACACACAATCATTAACCGCCACAGCATTCCCAACATTCCCTCGTGAACACACACAATCATTAACCACCACAGCATTCCCAACATTCCCTCGTGAACACACACAATCATTAACCGCCACAGCATTCCCAACATTCCCTCGTGAACACACACAATCATTAACCGCCACAGCATTCCCAACATTCCCTCGTGAACACACACAATCATTAACCGCCACAGCATTCCCAACATTCCCTCGTGAACACACCCAATCAATAACCGCCACAGCATTCCCAACATTCCCTCGTGAACACACACAATCATTAACCGCCACAGCATTCCCAACATTCCCTCATGAACACACACAATCATTAACCGCCACAGCATTCCCAACATTCCCTCGTGAACACACACAATCATTAACCGCCACAGCATTCCCAACATTCCCTCGTGAACACACACAATCATTAACCGCCACAGTGTTCCCAACATTCCCTCGGGAAACATAGTCAATAAATCCACAGCATTCCCAGAATTCCCTGGTGAATGCAGTGATGTGAACGCACCTCGACTCTGGTCCTGTAGAACTCGATGTCGTGGAGCTTCTCCTTGTAAGCGCATCACTTCACTCTCCAGCTTGTCGACTCTGACGGCCTTCTCTCTGAACGCGTCGAGCTCATCCCGATACGCCCGCAGGTAGCGCGTGTCACACACCAGCTGCACGTTCTGACACACACACACACACACACACACACAATTACACTTCTGTACCTCTTCAAATGCATCTCCTTTTACAACAAAGTTCAATCTTTGTATACACACAAAGCTATTTTTGGAATAGATAAAAATGAAATCTCTGCTATTATTGAGACATGCATAGATGTCTATATTTACCACATCCGACTGCTCAGTCACTAATTATAGCAATACATTTTTATTTAAAATGCCACAACAATGTGCAGCCTACGGTTATAAGAGCCAGGGATATATGACACGGGTCTCTGATCGGGGTGGAACGGTACCCAGAAGTCACGGTTCGGTTCAGACCTCACGGTTCGGTACGAATTTCGGTACAATGGAGGGAAAAGCAAAACAAAAATACAGAAGGCATTGTATTTTTTAAATAAGTTTTATTAATAAAGGCATAGAACCAGTTTATTTGTAGTGCACTGACAATAGTTTTTTTTATAATTAGATAATTAATTAAATGAATAAAAAGGGTTAGACCTTGCGATATGTTTGGTAATTGTACCTGAATTAATTTGAAATTATTTTGCTATATTTCAGATCAATATATTTGTTTTCCTTAATTTTAATTAGGATTATTAATTAACAATGTAACATTATTCTCATCTGATTTAATCAATGGAGAATGTGTAAGATTAGTGCTCCGAGGAATTCTCTCTCTCTCTACACACACACACACACACATACACACACACACACACTCCAGCATTGCAATCGTGACATCGCAGCCTGTTCATTATGCGGTCACACCAAACGCGAATAGAGCACCAAATTCACATCAATCGTGATTCGTGTCTAAGTTCGACACTAGTCCAAAGAGAGGATGTGCATATAAACCAACTTTTGAATTGAACGCGTGTTCAGAGCATAGACGGTTCAGAGCTAGCTGATGGTACAGATTATGTGTCCTTAAAGAACCCACATACCTAACAGTAGTTCCGCATTACATTAATTAATATGCACGCGAGTTTTATTTATTTTTATACCGTGTATTCTCTGTGTAAATTCGTGCACCAAACTGTGACGCCCGTACCGTTTCGGTTCAGTATGAATACATGTACCTTTCCACCCCTAGTCTCTGACGATCAATCTTATTTATCAGAGTTGTTTTAACCAATATTCCTTTTGATTTACCAAATGTTAAATCTTGCCGCTGGGATATGGATATGTATAATTTATACGGGCTCCAGGATCTGGGAACCACTGCTGTGACCCGTACAACATCTCAAACACAAAGACGAGTAAATCATGTGAGTCTACAACGAACAAAGATGATGACTAAAGTTAATTTCTGGGGAGCGGCCCCTGTAAGAGCCATGTGTGTGGATGCATCACTCCATCAGACAGCGGTACACAGCATCTATAAATACACGTGTGATTGGCTGAGCTGTTATCGGATGAGTAAAGCTGAGGCGTCTAAGTAGGTAAAGGAATTACAGTAATCATGACACATTAGGACTGGCTATTACGATGACAAAGATTAAGTGAAGCTCAGAGTCACACAGGAACACAAGACAGGTGTGGTGACGCCTCACTTCTTGCTGCAGTCTCTTCACTTCCTGCTCCATGTGGTCCACTTCCTGTCTGCAGTCCAGCAGCTGCTCGGTCTTCTCCTCTCTGAAATACACATCAACACACCCTCAGCCACAGGTCAAAGGTTAACTCGTCAGGCATCAGCCACAGGTCAAAGGTTAACTCGTCAGTCACATGATGTCACTCTGGTGAAACTGTGATAATTCCACTGTAAGACGAGAGAACTTCTACTAATGAACTTTACTGGAGAGTGTATTATTCCTCACAGGAGCACTGCTGAGACGTGAAACTCTGCGCTCTAAGGCTAGTCATCGAGCAGCGCAGGCGTGACATGAAGCGCAGGACTGACTCTGGAGCGTGAGTCATCGAGCAGCGCAGGCGTGACGTGAAGCGCAGGACTCACTCTGGAGCGCCAGTCATCGAAGCAGCAGCAGGCGAGAACGTGGAAGCGCAGGACTGACTCTGGAGCGCTAGTCATCGAGCAGCGCAGGCGTGACGTGAAGCGCAGGACTGAATCTGGAGCGCTAGTCATCGAGCAGCGCAGGCATAACGTGAAGCGCAGGACTGACTCTGGGAGCGCTAGTCATCGAGCAGCGCAGGCATAACGTGAAGCGCAGGACTGACTCTGGAGCGCTAGTCATCGAGCAGCGCAGGCGTAACGTGAAGCGCAGGACTGAATCCTGGAGCGCTAGTCATCGAGCAGCGGCAGGCTGTGACGTGAAGCGCAGGACTGAACTCTGGAGCGCCAGTCATCGAGCAGCGCAGGCATGAACGTGAAGCGCAGGACTGACTCTGGAAGCGCTAGTCATCGAGCAGCGCAGGCATAACGTGAAGCGCAGGAGCTGACTCTGGAGCGCTAGTCATCGAGCAGCGCAGGCATAACGTGGAAGCGCAGGACTGACTCTGGAGCGCTGAGTCATCGAGCAGCGCAGGCATAACGGTGAAGCGCAGGACTGACTCTGGAGCGCTAGTCATCGAGCAGCGCAGGCGTGACGTGAAGCGCAGGACTGACTCTGGAGCGCTAGTCATCGAGCAGCGCAGGCATAACGTGAAGCGCAGGACTGAATCTGGAGCGCTAGTCATCGAGCAGCGCAGGCATAACGTGAAGCGCAGGACTGACTCTGGAGCGCTGAGTCATCGAGCAGCGCAGGCATAACGTGAAGCGCAGGACTGACTCTGGAGCGCTGAGTCATCGAGCAGCGCAGGCATAACGTGAAGCGCAGGACTGATCCTGGAGCGCTGAGCCATGGAGTACAGCGCAGCGTGAATGGCGAGCGCAGGACTGGACTCTGAGAGCGGCCAGTCGTGGCGCAGCGCAGGCGCGACGTGAAGCGCAGGACTGAATCTGGAGCGCTAGTCATCGAGCAGCGCAGGCATAACGTGAAGCGCAGGACTGACTCCTGGAGCGCTAGTCATCGAGCAGCGCAGGCATGAATCGTGAAGCGCAGGACTGACTCTGGAGCGCTGAGTCATCGAGCAGCGCAGGCATAACGTGAAGCGCAGGACTGACTCTGGAGCGCTAGTCATCGAGCAGCGCAGGCATAACGTGAAGCGCAGGACTGAATCTGGAGCGCTAGTCATCGAGCAGCGCAGGCAGAACGTGAAGCGCAGGACTGAATCTGGAGCGCTGAGCCATCGAGCAGCGCAGGCTGTGACGTGAAGCGCAGGACTGAATCTGGAGCGCTAGTCATCGAGCAGCGCAGGCATAACGTGAAGCGCAGGACTGAATCCTGGAGCGTGAGTCATCGAGCAGCGCAGGCATAACGTGAAAGCGCAGGACTGACTCTGGAGCGCTAGTCATCGAGCAGCGCAGGCTGGGACGTGAAGCTGCAGGACTGACTCTGGAGCGCTAGTCATCGAGCAGCGCAGGCGTGACGTGAAGCGCAGGACTGACTCTGGAGCGCTGAGTCATCGAGCAGCGCAGGCATAACGTGAAGCGCAGGACTGAATCTGGAGCGCTAGTCATCGAGCAGCGCAGGCATAACGTGAAGCGCAGGACTGAATCTGGAGCGCTAGTCATCGAGCAGCGCAGGCGTAACGTGAAGCGCAGGACTGACTCTGGAGCGCTAGCCATCGAGCAGCGCAGGCATAACGTGAAGCGCAGGACTGACTCTGGAGCGCTAGTCATCGAGCAGCGCAGGCATAACGTGAAGCGCAGGACTGAACCTGGAAGCGCGAGTCATCGAGCAGCTGCAGGCATAACGTGAAGCGCAGGACTGAATCTGGAGCGCGAGTCATCGAGCAGTGCAGGCATAACGTGAAGCGCAGGACTGAATCTGGAGCGCGAGTCATCGAGCAGCGCAGGCGGCAACGTGAAGCGCAGGACTGACTCTGGAAGCGCTAGTCATCGAGCAGCGCAGGCATAACGTGAAGCGCAGGACTGAATCTGGAGCGCTAGTCATCGAGCAGCGCAGGCAGTAACGTGAAGCGCAGGACTGACTCTGGAAGCGTGCAGTCATCGAGCAGCGCAGGCGTGACTGATGAAGCGCAGGACTGACTCTGGAGCGCTGAGTCATCGAGCAGCGCAGGCGTGACGTGGAAGCGCAGGACTGACTTGGAGCGTGCAGTCATCGAGCAGCGCAGGCGTAACGCTGAAGCGCAGGACTGAATCTGGAAGCGTGAGTCATCGAGCAGCGCAGGCTGGTGACGTGAAGCGCAGGACTGACCTGGAGCGCTGAGTCATCGAGCAGCCAGCAGGCATACGTGAAGCGCAGGACTGAATCTGGAGCGCTAGTCATCGAGCAGCGCAGGCATAACGTGAAGCGCAGGACTGACTCTGGAGCGCTAGTCATCGAGCAGCGCAGGCATAACGTGAAGCGCAGGACTGACTCTGGAGCGCTGAGTCATCGAGCAGCGCAGGCGGAACGTGAAGCGCAGGACTGACTCTGGAGCGCTGAGTCATCGAGCAGCGCAGGCATGGACGTGGAAGCGCAGGACTGACTCTGGAGCGCTAGTCATCGAGCAGCGCAGGCATAACGTGAAGCGCAGGACTGAATCCTGGAGCGCTAGTCATCGAGCAGCGCAGGCATAACGTGAAGCGCAGGACTGAACCTGGAGCGCTAGTCATCGAGCAGTGCAGGCGTAACGTGAAGCGCAGGACTGAATCTGGAGCGCTAGTCATCGAGCAGCGCAGGCATAACGTGAAGCGCAGGACTGACTCTGGAGCGCTAGTCATCGAGCAGCGCAGGCATAACGTGAAGCGCAGGACTGACTCTGGAGCGCTAGTCATCGAGCAGCGCAGGCATAACGTGAAGCGCAGGACTGAATCTGGAGCGCTGAGTCATCGAGCAGCGCAGGCATAACGTGAAAGCGCAGGACTGACTCTGGAAGCGCTGAGTCATCGAGCAGCGCAGGCGTGACGTGAAGCGCAGGACTGACTCTGGAGCGCTAGTCATCGAGCAGCGCAGGCATAACGTGAAGCGCAGGACTGAATCTGGAGCGCTGAGTCATCGAGCAGCGCAGGCATAACGTGAAGCGCAGGACTGAATCTGGAGCGCTAGTCATCGAGCAGCGCAGGCATAACGTGAAGCGCAGGACTGACTTGGAGCGCTAGTCATCGAGCAGCGCAGGCGTGACGTGAAGCGCAGGACTGAATCTGGAGCGCTAGTCATCGAGCAGCGCAGGCATAACGTGAAGCGCAGGACTGAATCTGGAGCGCTGAGTCATCGAGCAGCGCAGGCATAACGTGAAGCGCAGGACTGACTCTGGAGCGCTGAGTCATCGAGCAGCGCAGGCGTAACGTGAAGCGCAGGACTGACTTGGAGCGCTGAGTCATCGAGCAGCGCAGGCGTGACGTGAAGCGCAGGACTGACTCTGGAGCGCTAGTCATCGAGCAGCGCAGGCATAACGTGAAGCGCAGGACTGACTCTGGAGCGCTAGTCATCGAGCAGCGCAGGCATAACGTGAAGCGCAGGACTGAATCTGGAGCGCTAGTCATCGAGCAGCGCAGGCGTAACGTGAAGCGCAGGACTGACTCTGGAGCGCTGAGTCATCGAGCAGCGCAGGCATAACGTGAAAGCGCAGGACTGACTCTGGAAGCGCTAGTCATCGAGCAGCGCAGGCATAACGTGAAGCGCAGGACTGAATCTGGAGCGCTAGTCATCGAGCAGCGCAGGCATAACGTGAAGCGCAGGACTGAATCTGGAGCGCTGAGTCATCGAGCAGTGCAGGCATAACGCTGAAGCGCAGGACTGAATCTGGAGCGCTGAGTCATCGAGCAGCGCAGGCGGTAACGTGAAGCGCAGGACTGACTCTGGAGCGCTAGTCATCGAGCAGCGCAGGCATAACGCGTGAAGCGCAGGACTGAATCTGGGAGCGCTAGTCATCGAGCAGCGCAGGCATAACGTGAAGCGCAGGACTGAACCTGGAGCGTCAGTCATCGAGCAGCGCAGGCATAACGTGAAAGCGCAGGACTGACTCTGGAGCGCTGAGTCATCGAGCAGCGCAGGCATGACGTGAAGCGCAGGACTGAATCTGGAGCGCTAGTCATCGAGCAGCGCAGGCGGGACGTGAAGCGCAGGACTGACTCTGGAGCGCTAGTCATCGAGCAGCGCAGGCATAACGTGAAAGCGCAGGACTGACTCTGGAGCGCTAGTCATCGAGCAGCGCAGGCAGTAACGTGAAGCGCAGGACTGAACCTGGAAGCGTGAGTCATCGAGCAGCGCAGGCATAACGTGAAGCGCAGGACTGAATCTGGAGCGCTAGTCATCGAGCAGCGCAGGCATAACGTGAAGCGCAGGACTGAATCTGGAGCGTGAGTCATCGAGCAGCGCAGGCTGAACGTGAAGCGCAGGACTGACTCTGGAAGCGCTAGTCATCGAGCAGCGCAGGCAGTAACGTGGAAGCGCAGGACTGAATCTGGAGCGCTAGTCATCGAGCAGCGCAGGCATAACGTGAAGCGCAGGACTGAATCTGGAGCGCTAGTCATCGAGCAGCGCAGGCGTAACGTGAAGCGCAGGACTGACTCTGGAGCGTGAGTCATCGAGCAGCGCAGGCAGTGACGTGAGCTGTGAGTCATCGAGCAGGGTAGGCGTGACGTGAAGCATTAGTCATCGAGCAGTGCAGGCGTGAACGTGAAGCGCAGGACTGAATCCTGGAGCGCTGAGTCATCGAGCAGCGCAGGCGTGACATGAAGCGTGTAGTCATCGAGCAGCGCAGGCGTGACATGAAGCGCAGGACTGAACCCTGGAGCGCTGAGTCATCGAGCAGCGCAGGCGTCACGTGAAGCGTTAGTCATCGAGCAGCGCAGGCTGGGAACGTGAAGCGCAGGACTGACTCTGGAGCGCTAGTCATCGAGCAGCGCAGGCTGTAACGTGAAGCGCAGGACTGAATCTGGAGCGCTGAGACATCGAGCAGTCGCAGGCGTGACGCTGGAAGCGTGAGTCATCGAGCAGCGCAGTCGTGACATGAAGCGCAGGACTGACTTGGAGCGCTGAGTCATCGAGCAGCGCAGGCGTAACGTGAAGCGCAGTACTAATCTGGAGCGCTGATCATCGAGCAGCGCAGGCGTGACGTGAAGCGTCAGTCATCGAGCAGCGCAGGCGTGAAGCGTTAGTCATCGAGCAGCGCAGGCTGGAACGTGAAGCGTTAGTCATCGAGCAGCGCAGGCGTAATGTGAAGCGTTAGTCATCGAGCAGCGCAGGCGTAATGTGAAGCGTTAGTCATCGAGCAGCGCAGGTGTAATGTGAAAGCGCAGGACTGAATCTGGAGCGCTAGTCATGGAGCAGCGCAGGCGTGATGTGAAGCGCAGGACTTAATCCTGGAGCGTCGGCCTTGAGATGATTCTCCACTGAACAGGCTTTTGAATCACTGAATAGATTTCCTTATTTAAGGATCTTCTCGGTTAAACTCACACTGAATGTGGAAATCAGAGGAGTTTACATTCAACACTATGATATACACATTAGAAATGAAAAATAAACAGGGTTTCCAGCATGTCTTACAGATTTTGAACCGGTGTGCTGTTGAATATATGCAGTATAGCACAGATAAACTCCGCAACCGTGGACTCGACTTGAACCCGAGCGGGAGGAAGCAGTGTCTACTGATGCGGAGCATGTTATACAGGTTCAGGCCAACGTTAGCCAGCGCTGAGGAAGAGGAGGCACACTCCTACTGGAACTCCTCACACACTCCTACTGGAACTCCTCACACACTCCTACTGGAACTCCTCACACACTCCTCCTGGAACTCCTCACACACTCCTCCTGGAACTCCTCACACACTCCTCCTGGAACTCCTCACACACTCCTACTGGAACTCCTCACACACTCCTACTGGAACTCCTCACACACTCCTACTGGAACTCCTCACACACTCCTAATGGAACTCCTCACACACTCCTACTGGAACTCCTCACACACTCCTACTGGAACTCCTCACACACTCCTACTGGAACTCCTCACACACTCCTACTGGAACTCCTCACACACTCCTACTGGAACTCCTCACACAGTCCTACTGGAACTCCTCACACACTCCTACTGGAACTCCTCACACACTCCTCACACACTCCTACTGGAACTCCTCACACACTCCTCACACACTCCTACTGGAACTCCTCACACACTCCTCACACACTCCTACTGGAACTCCTCACACACTCCTACTAGAACTCCTCACACACTCCTACTGGAACTCCTCACACACTCCTCACACACTCCTACTGGAACTCCTCACACACTCCTACTGGAACTCCTCATACACTCCTCACACACTCCTACTGGAACTTCTCACACACTCCTACTGGAACTCCTCACACACTCCTACTGGAACTCTCTCACACACTCCTCACACACTCCTACTGGAACTTCCACACACTCCTACTGGAACTCCTCACACACTCCTACTGGAACTCCTCACACACTCCTACTGGAACTCCTCACACACTCCTACTGGAACTCCTCACACACTCCTACTGGAACTCCTCACACACTCCTACTGGAACTCCTCACACACTCCTCACACACTCCTCACACACTCCTCACACACTCCCACTGGAACTCCTCACACACTCCTCACACACTCCTACTGGAACTCCTCACACACTCCTACTGGAACTCCTCACACACTCCTACTGGAACTCCTCACACACTCCTACTGGAACTCCTCACACACTCCTACTGGAACTCCCACACACTCACACTCTACTGGAACTCCTCACACACTCCTACTGGAACTCCTCACACACTCCTACTGGAACTCCTCACACACTCCTACTGGAACTCCTCACACACTCCTACTGGAACTCCTCACACACTCCTACTGGAACTCCTCACACACTCCTACTGGAACTCCTCACACACTCCTACTGGAACTCCTCACACACTCCTACTGGAACTCCTCACACACTCCAAAATAAATCATAATATTACTGTAATTATATTATTATTGATGATATTATTACTATAAGTAGTATTGCATGATCTAATAAAGATATTTACCACTAGTTTAGTTAGCTCCAGCTGGAGAACACTCAGTTCTCACCGCCTTCTCTTGTGTAGGGGATGTATCCTCTTTAAGTGCTCCAACATGCATGTTGTGCTCCGGTGAAAAGCAAGTTTTGCCTTGCATGCATTGCACATGACAGCATTTTTGGTTTTAAGTTTTGTAAAACTTTGCCAAACCTTGCTAGTTCGGATTCGTTTGCACTCGTCATAATTCGAGCTGTTTTTTCTTTTACCGCACTTGCATTTATAAAGGGCTGCATTACACTCTAGCGCCACAGCGGCCCGTAGCGGTCAAATCGCGATATTGCACGCCCTTACATTAGGTCACGTGAGATCAAACGACTACTCCACAACAAAAGATATTTGTCGACATTTTTTATTGTCGACGTTGTCGACAATGTCGACTAATCGTCTGCAGCCCTACCACGAATCACACGCGTTACGGGCTGAGGAGCTGCTGACACGTCGCTTACTGATCATGAATCACGGATCAATTACGATCCCTATAATTGACATCACACTTCCTTGCGTGCAGCCCTAGCTTGAACTATTGAAAAAACAATTATTGATTAAACAATCTTTTCACACAAAATGAAAGCTGTAGTCCATCTGAAATAGAGGCATTCTGCATGGCTCTGAGTGCCATCGCTCATATAAATATCAGAGGATATATTACAGCTTTCATGGGAATAAATCAGTTTGAACGAGTTCAGCGATATCTTTGTGGTAGTATCCTGTCTATGGTTAAAGTTCCCGCAGTCATTGCATCCGCTGCTCTTTATTGAGCCATTTTGTTTTATTAATATATTTTTGTTTAACTGTTTTTTTAGAATTTGAAAGATAATAAAGATATTGTTTGATAAGTGAGATCTCTGATTGTAGCCCTTGAAGCAGTGCTTAAAGTCCAGGACTGAGGTTTAACCCTGTCAGACAGCAGATGTCCAGATATAACTACAGCTTTCCTGTCAGAAGGGTTGAGCAGAGCTGATGCAGTCGTCCCTCTCACACTAAATCAGTTCCTGTCTGAAACAAGTCGTCCAACAAGCAATAAAGCACATTAATGTAGATATATCAGGGCCGATCAGAGGAGCACTGGCTCATGCTCACACCGGTAATGAGGCTGTGCTCTTCACTGCAGGGAAAGAGGACGCGCTATTTTAATCTGTGCTATAAAACAGTCACACAGTTCCTCTTCCTGTTCCCCAGTCTGTGTTTGATCACACACAGTCACGCTCCCATCAGGGTCTGTCTTTGGCAAGCTTCTCAAAGGGCCATAATAGTCTTCAGTGTGATATTTGCTCCTACTTTCAAACATGAGTGTAAAAACAAGTTACCAATTCTCTTAAAGCTAAGAGTCAGTCCCCAGTTAGCTGGGAGATCCCGCCGGTGGGGAGGAGTTCCAGTAGGAGTGTCTGAGGAGTGTGTGAGGAGTTCCAGTAGGAGTGTGTGAGGAGTTCCAGTAGGAGTGTGTGAGGAGTTCCAGTAGGAGTGTGTGAGGAGTTCCAGTAGGAGTGTGTGAGGAGTTCCAGTAGGAGTGTGTGAGGAGTTCCAGTAGGAGTGTGTGAGGAGTGTGTGAGGAGTTCCAGTAGGAGTGTGTGAGGAGTTCCAGTAGGAGTGTGTGAGGAGTTCCAGTAGGAGTGTGTGAGGAGTGTGTGAGGAGTTTATGACCTGTTTAGTTGGCTCCAAGTTCATTAAAACCACTATTTCAAAAGCTGAACTGATTTTCTTTTTTTATATTATAGTAAGAATATGTATAACTCAATGTTTTAACTAATTGAAAAAGCTGAATAATCATTCCAAACTTAAAAGGTTAGTTCACCCAAAAATGAAAATTCTGTCAGTGTTTACTCACCCTCACGTTGTTTCCAAACCTCTATGTGTTTATTTGTTCTGCTGAACACAAAGGAAGATATTTGGAAGAATGTTTTAATCAAACAGATCTAAATCCCCTTTGACTACCATGGAATGTATTTTTTCCTACTATGGTAGTCAATGGGGATTGAGATCTGTTTGATTAAAGCATTCTTCCAAATATCTTCAAATAATCGATGATTAGTCGATTAATCGTTCTAATAATCGCTAGATTAATCGATTATCAAATAATCGTTTGTTGCAGCCCTAATTCGTGGATTCATTCCAAAGTTTAACCATCATAGTGTGAGAGTTTATCAATTTGCAAGTTTGACTGGAACTTGCACTGTTGTCTGTCAGCCTTACTAAAGCGCATTTTTCTCCCGCCAAAGCTTGAGCGGTGAATGATGTAGATGACGATGAGTGACGTCTGCGCTCGATTATCTGAGAGTCACGCGCGTGCATGTCTTCAAACTGTCTTGCTCTCTCTCCCTCTCTTGCGCATATCAATGAATTGTCCATAGCAAATGTCCATGGACGTCATGTTAAAATCTCCATTTTCACAGCATGAATTCATGTTTTTACAGTTTGGTCCCATGGACTTTTATTGTAATCTTCAATATGTTCTGCATGCCTGACAACTATAAAGGGTGATTTTTTTCTAACTCGTTAGTTTAGATCGTCTCGGCCATGATCTGACACAACACATCATACCACCTCTGTATCCTTTCTGAACATGTATTTTGTATTTCCCAAGATTTTCCAGTAGCTGGAACAGATGCTTTGTCCATATATTTTACAGTCTATGGTACGAACCTAGCCTTGCTAACACCAGACCACATTGAGAATGAAACTGTTCATTTTCTCGTATTTGAGGCGTGGTTTACGAATGCCCAGAGCAGTATTATTGGGTGCTACGAATGTCTATCAAATGCAGCTGTGTGCAAACCCCATTCTGTGATTGGATCCCTATTTAAGGGGAAAATTTGGTTCATGGTATCCAGACTGCCTAACAGCGCGAATAAAATCACACTGAGGCAAGGCAGAATGGGGAAACCCAGGCTAGTACGAACCCGGTATTGATGATGTTTCTCGAGCACCAAACCAGCATTACAATGATTCCTGATAATCATGTGACACTGAAGACTGGAGTAAAACTCAACTTTTTATATATACAATTAAATATATTGTTGGAAAAAAGTTAAATTAGAATATTTCCCAATATTGCTGTTTTTACTGTATTTTTGATCAACTAAATGCTGCCTTTGTGAGCATGAGACGCTTCTGTCGAAAACAGTAAATGATCTTACTGACATCAACCGCTTGAGCGTAGTTTATATAAAATACACTGAAAAACTGGTTTCAGCTTCAGCTTGTAGTTATTCTCGGCGATTATGTAATTAGGGTGTGTTAGAGACTAATGTATCTCCCAGTTCTGATTTCCTCCTGCTGTACGGGACTCTTGCTGCTCTAATCCCTTTTATTTGTTGTTCCGCATGTTACATTATTTCTTCTTTAATCTTGTTCTGCTGTAAAGCACTTTGGTCAGCCTAGTGGCAGCTGTAAATGTGCAATATAAATGAAAATTGAACTTGAACTTTTAATTAGTCCAGTAAGTTAATGTAAATGATTGATGAAGGTTAGGCGGTTACAGGGCGGATTAGATAACTGTAATCTCTGCAGTCAGGGGTTAGAGCTGTACCGTAGTTCCTGTTCCTGTGATCAGAAGGAGAAGGGCTTTACGAGCTTCTCTACTGGACTCCAGTAAACACACACCCTCACCTGAACACCTGAGAGACACTTCCCCTCGTGTAGGAGAAGCTGAGTAATGTAAGAGGAAGTGATGTCAGATACTCACAGCTCCTGGCGCAGGCGTCTGATCTTAGCTTTAGCGTCGGCTAGCTCCACAGACAGATGCTGAACGCTCTCTGTGCGGCTCATGCTAGGAGACTCGCTGGGCGACGGGGCGAGAGTCACGTGACCACAGTCCTGCTCCACAGTTAGAGACACGATCATCTGACAGCAGAACACACACACACATTATACTGAGCATCATGGGTAATCAATGCAGCACTCAATATTGATTCATGTGTTTATACAGGGCTCAGACATTAACCTTTCATGCACTTGTTCGGCTTCGGAACACTTAATCTGTCATTCACAGTAAAAAAAGTTGCTTTTCCAGAATTCATAAGCAATTCATAAGCAATATTCTCATTAGTGTTCAATTAGCTTTGATAGATTTAAATCTGCTCATTGTTATATCTGCACCTTTAATCCTGGGTTATATATCAGGGCTAGCACAGGCTAGTGGAGGAGTTAACGTTAGCCCTGGGTTATATATCAGGGCTAGCACAGGCTAGTGGAGGAGTTAGCGTTAGCCCTGGGTTATATATCAGGGCTAGCACAGGCTAGTGGAGGAGTTAACGTTAGCCCTGGGTTATATATCAGGGCTAGCACAGGCTAGTGGAGGAGTTAGCGTTAGCCCTGGGTTATATATCAGGGCCAGCACAGGCTAGTGGAGGAGTTAACGTTAGCCCTGGGTTATATATCAGGGCTAGCACAGGCTAGTGGAGGAGTTAGCGTTAGCCCTGGGTTATATATCAGGGCTAGCACAGGCTAGTGGAGGAGTTAACGTTAGCCCTGGGTTATATATCAGGGCTAGCACAGGCTAGTGGAGGAGTTAGCGTTAGCCCTGGGTTATATATCAGGGCCAGCACAGGCTAGTGG
Source organism: Hybognathus amarus (assembly GCA_030378365.1). NCBI lineage: Eukaryota > Metazoa > Chordata > Actinopteri > Cypriniformes > Leuciscidae > Hybognathus > Hybognathus amarus. The sequence continues at coordinate 215,699 of JAQIUQ010001539.1, forward strand.
AGGAGTTAACGTTAGCCCTGGGTTATATATCAGGGCTAGCACAGGCTAGTGGAGGAGTTAGCGTTAGCCCTGGGTTATATATCAGGGCCAGCACAGGCTAGTGGAGGAGTTAACGTTAGCCCTGGGTTATATATCAGGGCTAGCACAGGCTAGTGGAGGAGTTAACGTTAGCCCTGGGTTATATATCAGGGCTAGCACAGGCTAGTGGAGGAGCTAACGTTAGCCCTGGGTTATATATCAGGGCTAGCACAGGCTAGTGGAGGAGTTAGCGTTAGCCCTGGGTTATATATCAGGGCCAGCACAGGCTAGTGGAGGAGTTAACGTTAGCCCTGGGTTATATATCAGGGCTAGCACAGGCTAGTGGAGGAGTTAGCGTTAGCCCTGGGTTATATATCAGGGCTAGCACAGGCTAGTGGAGGAGTTAACATTAGCCCTAGGTTATATATTAGGGCCAGCACAGGCTAGTGGAGGAGTTAACGTTAGCCCTGGGTTATATATCAGGGCTAGCACAGGCTAGTGGAGGAGTTAGCGTTAGCCCTGGGTTATATATCAGGGCTAGCACATGCTAGTGGAGGAGTTAGCGTTGGCCCTGGGTTATATATCAGGGCTAGCACAGGTTAGTGGAGGAGTTAACGTTAGCCCTGGGTTATATATCAGGGCTAGCACAGGCTAGTGGAGGAGTTAACGTTAGCCCTGGGTTACATATCAGGGCTAGCACAGGCTAGTGGAGGAGTTAACGTTAGCCCTGGGTTATATATCAGGGCTAGCACAGGCTAGTGGAGGAGTTAGCGTTAGCCCTGGGTTATATATCAGGGCTAGCACAGGCTAGTGGAGGAGTTAACGTTAGCCCTGGGTTATATATCAGGGCTAGCACAGGCTAGTGGAGGAGTTAGCGTTAGCCCTGGGTTATATATCAGGGCTAGCACAGGCTAGTGGAGGAGTTAGCGTTAGCCCTGGGTTATATATCAGGGCTAGCACAGGCTAGTGGAGGAGTTAGCGTTAGCCCTGGGTTATATATCAGGGCTAGCACAGGCTAGTGGAGGAGTTAGCGTTAGCCCTGGGTTATATATCAGGGCTAGCACAGGCTAGTGGAGGAGTTAGCGTTAGCCCTGGGTTATATATCAGGGCTAGCACAGGCTAGTGGAGGAGTTAGCGTTAGCCCTGGGTTATATATCAGGGCTAGCACAGGCTAGTGGAGGAGTTAGCGTTAGCCCTGGGTTATATATCAGGGCTAGCACAGGCTAGTGGAGGAGTTAGCGTTAGCCCTGGGTTATATATCAGGGCTAGCACAGGCTAGTGGAGGAGTTAGCGTTAGCCCTGGGTTATATATCAGGGCTAGCACAGGCTAATGGAAGAGTTAGCGTTAGCCCTGGGTTATATATCAGGGCTAGCACAGGCTAGTGGAGGAGTTAACGTTAGCCCTGGGTTATATATCAGGGCTAGCACAGGCTAGTGGAGGAGTTAGCGTTAGCCCTGGGTTATATATCAGGGCTAGCACAGGCTAGTGGAGGAGTTAGCGTTAGCCCTGGGTTATATATCAGGGCTAGCACAGGCTAGTGGAGGAGTTAGCGTTAGCCCTGGGTTATATATCAGGGCTAGCACAGGCTAGTGGAGGAGTTAACGTTAGCCCTGGGTTATATATCAGGGCTAGCACAGGCTAGTGGAGGAGTTAGCGTTAGCCCTGGGTTATATATCAGGGCTAGCACAGGCTAGTGGAGGAGTTAGCGTTAGCCCTGGGTTATATATCAGGGCTAGCACAGGCTAGTGGAGGAGTTAGCGTTAGCCCTGGGTTATATATCAGGGCTAGCACAGGCTAGTGGAGGAGTTAGCGTTAGCCCTGGGTTATATATCAGGGCTAGCACAGGCTAGTGGAGGAGTTAGCGTTAGCCCTGGGTTATATATCAGGGCTAGCACAGGCTAGTGGAGGAGTTAGCGTTAGCCCTGGGTTATATATCAGGGCTAGCACAGGCTAGTGGAGGAGTTAGCGTTAGCCCTGGGTTATATATCAGGGCTAGCACAGGCTAGTGGAGGAGTTAGCGTTAGCCCTGGGTTACATATCAGGGCTAGCACAGGCTAGTGGAGGAGTTAGCGTTAGCCCTGGGTTACAGATCAGGGCTAGCACAGGCTAGTGGAGGAGTTAGCGTTAGCCCTGGGTTATATATCAGGGCTAGCACAGGCTAGTGGAGGAGTTAGCGTTAGCCCTGGGTTATATATCAGGGCTAGCACAGGCTAGTGGAGGAGTTAGCGTTAGCCCTGGGTTATATATCAGGGCTAGCACAGGCTAGTGGAGGAGTTAGCGTTAGCCCTGGGTTATATATCAGGGCTAGCACAGGCTAGTGGAGGAGTTAGTGTTAGCCCTGGGTTATATATCAGGGCTAGCACAGGCTAGTGGAGGAGTCACGTAAACATATCTTCAGTTTATTTAATTATTTTTCACACTATGAAATAAAACGGTTGTTTGAGAATGGATCACTGGAAGGTTCTTTGGGAAGCTTTATTTGTGAGAGTGTATCGTATTGTAAAGCCATTTATTTAAATGATGAAAGTGTTTCCTGAATATAAACCTGAGAGAGTCACATGGTCATTCAGCGAGTGTTGTCATTGGATACCTCAGCGTGCTGGTCTCTCTCGTCAACGAGGCGCTTGAGGTTAAAGGTCAGGTGTCTGACGAGCTCGTCTTTATCGTGCGGGACAGACTCGCTCTCCTCCACACACTGAAGGTCAAACACGTTCTCCTGGTTATGGGTCACCTTCACAAACACACAGATAACAGAAGGTCAGAGGTCAGAGGTCAGCTTCACTCGTGTGGTCGTGTGACACACACCTCTTGAATGTGAGCGGCGATGGCTGCCTGTGTGTCGAGGTCCAGCGTCTGGATCCTGTCGATATACTCCTCCTTCCTGTTACACTGCAACAGAGACAGAGTGAGTGCGTGAGAGTGAGTGAGTGAGTGTGTGTGTGTGAGAGAGTGTGTGTGTGAGAGTGAGTGTGTTTCACCTGTACAGCACAGCCCAGCAGCAGCAACAGTAGTTTCCTCATCTCCTCTAGTCCTTGCTCTGAAACACACACAGACAAACATTCACACACACACACACACACACACACACACACACACACACACACACACACACACACACACACACACACACACACACACACACACACACACACACACACACATCAGAGGAAACACACACTAAACTCTGACTCAACACGGATATATTTAATGAAAAATATAATGTTTAGAAATAAACAGTTTATTAAACATTTTGACATTATAGACAAGAACATCTAAGAAAAAGAGTCTTGTGTGTGTGTGTGTGTCTGTGTGTGTGTTCTGCGTGCGATCTGCAGATCAGTGTGTACGGCTCATGCAGTGACAGTGAGACTGTGGAGACGATGGGCAGTAGTACAAAATACACATAAATATCAATATAAAGCTCTGGGGCCTCATTTCTAAACGTTGTGTATGCACAAAAGAAGGCGTACGCCGCTCTCTACGCAATAGTTGGTATTTATAAAAAGCAAACTTGACGGTAAAATGTGCGGTCCTTCACACAAGCTCTGACCCAGGCGTACGCACAGAAACGGGTGAAATGAGAAATGGCGACACCGTCGGCAGATGGAAAAAACACGTGAAAGTGTGTGAAACTGTAGACTCGTTAAAATAAATGACTCTCATAAATAACACGAAGACTTCACAAAGCAAGTCTTACAATTAACAGCCTACACGAACACCGTTTGATCGATCTGCAACAGAAATGCAAATTAACACATAGGCCTATTTCCAAAAAGTGAAATATGTTCTGCAATAATATTGGCATGTTATACAATTCATCCTCATAAATAAGACGAAACAGAACGAAATAATGTACAAAACTGATATTCTTGCCAATGTGTCCGTCTAGTACAGATAGATAGATAATAGGGATATATATAGATCAGATCAGATAAATAGATAGATGTATTATTTGTCCACTTGGGGAAAGTTGTTTTCGTAGTAAAAATGTCTTCATCAGCTACGGAATCATGGTATTCATGCATTTGCCTTTAGTTTGTTTTATTTTTGATAAAATATAACGTAGTCTATGACGTATGTCTCGCCCATTCAGAAAGCTGCAAGAAATTACATTTGCGCTGAACTATTTCCCATTTCCAAGTAGATTATAACCGTACATCTGTAGCTTGTCAGATGCAGAATTAAATGGATGGAAATAAAACGCCCCATCACAATGCGTAATGACGCACAATAGCTGATCTTGCGCTCTTAGAAGATGTGGCGATTAAATGGAAGGATTCGGAAGTGAACGCATCATCTTCGCAACAAAAGGTGTGGAAAAAATATATTAGGCTATTTATTGAAGTACTCCCGGTAACACTTTATTTGAATGTGTCATTGTTACATATGTCACATGTATTTACTATAGTAATAACTATAAATTATGCATAATTACATGCAACTAACCCTAAACCCTAATCCTAACCCTTTAAGTAAGTACATGTAGTTACTTAATATTACTCAGTACTTAAATGTATAATTACAGTGTAACAATGACACATTAAAATAAAGAGTAACCGAATTCCCTCATTGTGCAGTTTATTTCAGTTAAGACAGTCTTGATTTCTCGTTGGCCACCTCTCTGACTGAATTAATGACTAGACGCTTTTTTGCTTCCAACTTTGATGTTTAACCATTTCTTTTTTATTTCGGTCACAGTCCGAGGTTGTGAGGCTACAGCATTTACAGCGTCTCCAACCATTTACCACTCAAGTGCCTTTTTGGCATTAGTAATGCCCACACTGTGCCCTCCAAACAACATTTCTCCTCTTTTCCACCTCGCCAGACTATTTATGGGCAACTATGGGCGTGACATGAAGCTGCAAAAAGCTGCGCTACATTTAGAATTGATCGTGATTTATTAAGGGAAAAATGCGTAGGATGTGCGGTGCGCACAGGTTTTATAAATCCGAATATTTCTGTGCGTACGCACGTCCTATGTTTCATTGCGTACGCCATTTCTGACGCAAATCCTACGTAAAGTTTTATAAATGAGGCCCCAGGTATGGTCAGTGTGTGTGTGTGTGTGTGTGTGTGTACTGTGTGTTTGTTTGTTTGTGTGTGTGTGTACTGTGTGTTCCTGACAGGAAGTTCAGGCATGGTCAGTGTGTGTGTGTGTGTTCCTGACAGGAAGCTCAGGCATGGTCAGTGTGTGTGTGTGTGTGTTCCTGACAGGAAGCTCAGGCATGGTCAGTGTGTGTGTGTGTGTGTGTGTGTGTGTACTGTGTGTTTGTTTGTTTGTGTGTGTGTGTACTGTGTGTTCCTGACAGGAAGCTCAGGCATGGTCAGTGTGTGTGTGTGTGTTCCTGACAAGAAGCTCAGGTATGGTCAGTGTGTGTGTGTGTGTGTGTGTACTGTGTGTTTGTTTGTGTGTGTGTGTACTGTGTGTTCCTGACAGGAAGTTCAGGCATGGTCAGGTGTGTGTGTGTGTGTGTGTGTGTGTGTGTTCCTGACAGGAAGCTCAGGCATAGACAGTGTGTGTGTGTGTGTGTGTAAGGCATGGTCAGTGAGGGACACTTCCTGTGACCCTGAACTCATGCAGTGACATCACTGGCTGTGATCTCTGCTAATGTTCACATTCATGATGTTTTAATGAGCTGCCTGACCAATAGCAAATCAGAACCATCCAATCAACTCCCCACAGGCACAATCAAGCCCCGCCCACATTTGTCCAGTTCCAGAAGTGCTTCAGGAAATGTGGAGTTCAAACATTCAGCTGATTCTGAGAGGGAATATTATCCTTCTCAAAACAAAAACCTTCAGTATTGTCGTCCTGCACTTCCTGTTTGACCTCATTCCCTTTAAGAGGAATGCTGTGATCATGACATCAGATGTCACGTGATGCAGTGACATCATCATGACATCACTCTCTCACGCCAGGCTTGTTTGGGGATGCGCCTTGCCTCGCCAGTAGTGTGTGTGTGTGTGTGTGTGTGTGTGTGTGTGTGTGTGTGTGTGTGAGTAGGCGGTGCAGTGAGGGGAGTGAAGAAACTGCAGGCCAGCCGGACACACACACACACACACACACTCACACACACACACACACACTCACACACACTCACCGGTGAGATCAGAGCCGGATTCATCCCTGCGGACGGTGTTACTAATAAATTGGATGTAATTTAAGTTTTGTTGCTTTTACATGAAAATCAGCAAATGTTTACAAATCAGCGCAGTCGGTGGAGAGCGCACGACTGCCAGTGTCAATCAAGGAAACACCAATGAACCGCCCATAATGCATTGCACCGGCACTAACCCAGTGCCGTCAATCAAGCAAACGAGTGGGCCGTCGATGTGCGAGTTCTCTGGGCCGTTAACACAAAAAACGAATCAGAAAGGATGAGATGTGTCGGCCCAAAAGCACACGGCTCACTGGGAATCTGATGACATTCGCATGTCTGGACGTCACACTTTAACCCCTGCCGGTTGTCTTTCTCCATGCAGTTACTCAGCCGCCGGCACATCCACTGACATCACCTTTCCCCTCCAGCTTTCTCTATTTTAGCCCCACAGCTGATTTGCTTTATTTATCTTGTTCGACACTCAACGATTACTCGTGTACACAGTAGCAGAAATGGACACAGCGACCCCATTGATTTCAGCAGAGATGACTGAAGCCTGATTACTGCACTTCCTGTCTGATGTCTGAGTGACTGCGCAGGCTCACACTGACGACAGTCTGACGGTTGCTAATCTTCTATAGCTGTGGCGAGACGGATCTGAAATATTTTGTCCCGTTGCCTT